>CAUZXS010002854.1:5000-72500 GCA_963585895.1 Sepioteuthis lessoniana
CAATTTTATTTTTGTCTACAGAGATTCAATGCTGTACTGTTTGATAATATTACCTAATTTTGATTGTATAGTTTTGGTTTCATGGTATATCAACCCTTGAATTATTTGATGCTGATGTCAGTTTTTTTGTAAGCATTTGTTTTCAAGTATCTAATAATGATATATGTAAACAATTAGAGCTTCAAGTAATTATTCTTGATACAAATAATTTGCACAGTTATATGTTTTAAAGTATTTCAGGCAATTATATGCTTTCAAGTAACTAATAATGACTATAATTAGTAAACAATTAGAGCTTCAAGTAATTATTCTTAATACAAATAATTGCATACAGGAATACTGTTTCAATCAAGCAATAGTATACTTTTAAGCATTCCTATCTAATACTAATAAATTTCAAACAAATCGATTTGGACTCTAATAGGTACTACTACTCCAGGTGACTCCACACTCTCCAGAAGAGTAGCCTCACCCCTGGAAACAATTTGATGTCATAACCAGGACACCTTTTGCAGGTGAGTCTTACTCCTCAGCAAGGGATTTAGCCAGTGTATTCTAAAATTCAAAATTGACTTTAACATTAAACAACCCAGCAAGGGTCAATATGCTATAAGATAGGAATGCTTGAAAACCATAAAACTGTGTACAAACAAATTATTATGATTAAACAAGAATAATTAATTGAAATCATGTATTGTTGGACAACAAAAACAGAGAAAAAAAACAAAACATTTTTTATTATTGTCACAAATTTAAAAACTTCAAAAACTCGCATAGGAAGTAATTATTTTCCCTTATTATCACAAAAAGTCATTATTTTCTAAAAAGAAAATTCCAGATAGGAAATTTCTTTGAATTTTCTTTTTCTTGATTTGATATCCTAATTTGTGATTAGTCTTTTGCTAAGGGTCATATTAACGAAAACTTTGGCAACAATAAACAAGGAAAATAATCCCTTCCCATATGTATCAAAGCCATTAGAGTTTAAACGACATTTGTTGCAATAATAAAAAATGGATCAATTTTCACTATCATTTTTTTTCTTTTTTGTTCCACACAGAAAATTGCCGAAAAAAAGAAAAAAAAAAGAAAAAAAAGACTTTAGTACAAAATTACTCAAAATAACCCAACATTACCAAATAGAAAATACTGGTCATAAAGTAGCTGAACAAGCAAAAAATCAGTTTTTTATTACTTCAGATGCTTAAGTGGAATTTGAAATATTCTTAATTAGTGATTTTCATAATTCAAGATTATAATTATAAGGGCTTGAACAATTGAAACAGATTAATTTGTGAACAAGTGAATTAATTAGACTGAAAATGATGGGAAACAAACAAAAGGAACAACTTCTGGAAAAAGAATTCTTTAGATTAAAGACAAGGAATTCAAAACTAAGAAAATGGTGAGACAGCCAAAAAGAGGAAGGAGAGGAAATAAAAAAACAGAATCAAATGGGGTGGGGGGAGAAAAAACTGAGATAAATATTTCTTCTTAAACTTCAGTTGACTTCATTTCTAATATTGAAGAAATTATGTCCATTAGAACCATGATTATCTCCTCTTCTTCCAACTTACCACACCAGATTGACTGATTCATTTTAATGGCTTGTCAACCTGTCTAGGGTTATTTTATATGAAGAGGTTAGGGAATTGTATCCACTGTATGTTCATATTTACATTTTTGCATAGTTGTTTCTTAAGAGGTTTTTTTTTGCCCAGTCTTATTCAATACAGATAATTTGTAAACAGATGTACTTAACGCATAGACAGTATAATAACAGGTACTACCACTCTGAGTCAGAGTGGACCTAGGAGTAATGGCAATAAAGGGGTACTTCACACATCCCAGATCTCAAGAACTGGAACCTTACCACCAAATGAAGTTTAGTGTCATACTCAGAAGGTACAGGTGATGTATACTAAATACTGTCAACATTGGGATTCTCTGAGTTTTCCTTTTCCTAGATTGGTCGTTCAGCCAATGTTAAATAACCCAGTCTGCCCAGGACAGGATTTTCATATACTTATTTCTACATTACAAACATATGTTACTGCATATATTGTAATAATCTTTTTATTACTCACTGCATAAACACAATCAAAATTCCTCATACATACTTGTCTACACAAGATCTCCATTTTTTTCTGTTTTTACAGATCATTCCTAAAAAATTTTCCTTTAAAAGATTCAAATGAAGATGTATACATAGCTGAGCAACTTGTATTATAAAGTGAAGATATCTAGATGAATCAGTGTCAATTCTTAATACATTTTGAGCCAAATATTTCAAGTGCAAAACTATTATATGCTTGTTATATCCTGGGTGTTCTGAAATCAGTCTTGTATGAATGGTTAACATAGTTGGTGGTGCCTTTACAAACCACATGATCAAACCACTTCAATCTTTTCTTCTAAATGATGTCAATGATTTTATTTAGTATTTAGTATTTTATTTAGTATTCCAAACTCACTCCTAATATTGTTTGTTTTAATGTGATTTATGCCAGAAACACCCACCATAGTCCTGAAAAGCAATTATTCTTAAATGACCTCAGTTTCCTGTTGTCTTCCTCCAACATATGCGGCTATTGGGACTATTAGTGTATAGTATAGACAAACCTGGATTGCCTTTGAAAGATCTTTGTTTCCCCAATTTTTCCAACTGAAGGCTAGGCATATTGCTAGGATATGAGGGGGTGTTCATTAAGTCAAGGGGCCAAGTATAAATACAGGGGGAGTTGGAGCAAAAATGGCTTGTGTTGAAAGAATTTGTACACTGAGTACAGAAGCCAGGTGATTGTCAGAGAAGGTGGGGTGTCAGTCACCTTCCTAGCAGGGAGCCTGTAAAAGGCTGAAGTAGCTAGAGCTATTCCTCTCACAATTTGTCATATAAACTGTTAACCTATTATTTATGTTGCTTTTATCAACACTATGTTGAAAAAAAAGGGAAAACATGTCAACAACTGAACACCTCCATCATTTCAATTCAGGCTCTTAAAAAATAAATAAATAAATAATACTACCTAATACAAGAACAACAGTTTCCTTAACATAAGGTTTGAATAAATCTAAAATGTTGCTTAAAAATTTACCTTGAGTCATATCCTGCTTGTGGTGGAGGGTTTATACAACATTTAAAGTAGGTCCTACTTAGGATCAGAATGTAGAATCTGTGAATCTGTTGTAATGGAAGAACCTATCACCCCTAAGAGTGGATCTGCCCAGCCATATTAAATATCATTACACACACTACACAAGGCAGAACGTAAGAGAATAAGGAAGACTTAAGGAAAGTACCTACACTCCCATTTCCCATATTGAATACCGTGTGTGGACTAATCTACTTGTACCTTTAGTATAATAAACCTGTTATTGTTATTCCATGCGTGTTCATATAAGTTTTTCTACTCAGACTTATCTCATCGTTGATATCATATTTTTGCATGATATAACAGAATCCTACATAGGATCAGAGTGTGGTATCTGTACCAGTGAAAACCTAAGTAAAAAAAGTTCAATTTACCATAACTATCTATATAGGAGTTGTATTAAAAGTGTATCTTAAAGATGTGTGCGCAGCTGAACAACTTATATAATAAAGTGACGATATCTAGTCAGTGACAATTCCTAATGTTTCGAACAAAATATTTTTGGTGAAATACAGGATTGTGCAAGTGCATACCCCTCCATACACATCTGACTTAGTTCTGAATGATTTTTTTAAATTGTTTCCTAAACTGAAAACTTATTTTGAGGGTAGGGTTTGAGGACATGGAGGACCTTAAGAGAAATATAATGGTACAGCTTCACACTTATGAAAAAAAAGTTTCAGAGGTGCTTCAGCCAATAGAAAACTCACTGGAATAAACATGCTGAATGCAAAGACTAGTATTTTGAAGAAAATTAATGTTTCATTCATGTTTGTTTCTGTCATAGTAAATACAGGTTTAGTCTTGAAGACTGAAACACACACTATCAACCATTTTCCATCAACTGGCTTTGTGTCCTACAAGAGGAAGCAGAAAAGCTCTTGGTTCAACTAAGCACATTTTTATTTTACTGGACCGATTTCAATTAAATTATGAAAATACTCACTAGTTAATTTACTGACTTGAAAATGGATATGATGTAACAAAAAACTTGATGTAACAAAAAACTGCATCCAAAAGAAATGAGTCAATTTGGATGATTGAATATCTCAGTTTCAAAATAATTCATAAACCAAATGCAATATTAGAGAATAAAAACTTTTCAAATTTGTAAGGAGATTTATTGTATTTTGTTTTAGACTCCCAGACAGGCAATCATGCAATCTCCACAGACTGAAGCAATAAGAAAGAACAAGTTAAATAAAACAAACTTTTTTCAATCTTGCTAAAAAGAAATTTAATGTATTCAGTTTGGGACTTAACTTCCACACAGACAATCATGCCACCACAGAAGAAACAAGTGACCCTTCCCTGAGATACACATAGATTGCCTCTTCACCAAACAGTAACGTATCCTGATAATCTTTCTTGGTTATTTTGAAAAATGCACACCAGCATCTAAATGGCATCATGTATTCTAGGTATAAGATTAAACTGCATCTAGTTATGAAAACACAGTTCTGATACCCTAGGAAGTTTAGAGTAACCTATTCTTTTCCATTACTCTTAGATCAAGTCTGACCCAAAATGGTAGTACCTACGGGTCAAATAGGTTTTAGGGAAAATTATTATTAGTATTCGATTGGAAAATTTGAAACCATATAACTGTGTAAAAATTATTTATACTTAGAATAGTTATCTGAATCTATAATTGTTTACAAAGGATTACTCTCAGTTGCAAACAATTAAATGGTTTCACATAAAAGTAAAGTTGGCGACCATAGTCGAGGATGACCCGAAGGCTTCCTTTTCAATAGCTACTTCATCATGGTGTAGGGGAGGGCACTACTCCTTTTCCTGGATTGCTCTATTTTACCCTAGATCCCTACCTTATGCTTAGTGTTAAGCAAGGAGGCATCAAGTACCATTTACTGAGTCATTTGTATGACTCGACATGGGATTGAACTCAGGTCTCCCAGGCCATTGGTGAACACTCTAACCATCTTGCCAATGTCCGATAACATGGTTTCAAATATTCCTCTCTAACACTATTCAATTTAACAACATTCATTTGTTTGTACACAGTTAAATGGCTAAACAGTTTTATTTGACCCATAAATCGGACCCTAACAAGTACTAGCACTCTGAGTCAGAGTGGACTTGGAAGTAATGGCATTGAAGGAGTACTCCTCATTCTGCAAATCTCCCCTGGAACCCCTTTAACAGATGCAGTTTAGTGTCATACCCAGGGCAATAATATTTGATAGGAATAATTAAAACTATAAAACAATAAAACCTATTCATATTAAATAGGAATATGGGAAACTATAACAATTCAAACAAATTATTATTAAATAGGAATAGTTACTTGTAACCATGTAATCATATGCAAATTATTAGATAAGAACATTTGAAACCATACGCAAATTATTTGTATTAAGAATAGTTACTTGAAGCTATCATTGTTTCCAAAGGTTATTATTTATTTCCAAGATTATTATTAGTTACTTGAAGCCATATAACTGTGTGCAAATTATTTATACTAAGAATAGCTACTTGAAGCTATGATAGTTTATAAATGATTTTTATCATTATTAATTACCTGAAACCACATATTTGCTTGCAAATTATTAGTGTTAGATGGGAATCTTTGGAACAATAAAACTATATGTAAACAAATGATTATTTTTAAAACAGGAATCGTTACTTTAAACAATATAATTGAGCAGAAAGGATTAGTATTAGATAGAAATACTTGAAACCATATAACTGTGTTAAAAATATTTGTATTAAGAATAGTCACTTGAAGTAATAATTGTTTATAAATTATTATTAGTTACTTGAAACTATGTATCTGCTTTTAAAAAACAAAAACAAAACATAGACTGACTTAGATATTAAATTACATAACAAGGATTGACATATAAAAACAACCAACCATGTAATGTTAAATCACCCTCAAGGCAAAATCTATCTGCCTTCCAGAAATCTCTCCCTCTTGGCAATGACACACTCAGGGTTTCATCCTCGATGAAAAAAACAAACAAACAAAAACTGTATATTAAAAGTTCTATGGGTGAACAATTTTGCAGAAGCTCCAAGATTACTTGCCTACTTGAATAGTACATACTGAAAATCATTACAGAAGAAAGGAGAACCGAACAATATCAAGGAGAGTGAAAAATACTTGTTGAGAATGTAAGAATGCAAATTAATGGTTGTCTGACAATGCACTTTTGGCAGGGAGGGAGAAATCTTTTTTTTTTTTTTTTTTGAGACCAGTAGAACTATTTTAGGAAGAAGAGGTATGTTTTCAGAGAAAGCTAATCTTTTATTACTGACATTTGCATACTGACAAGATATCCATTCATTTCTGGATGAGCAATATAAAATAAAAGAAAATCTTACAGTTAAAGATATAAAACCTTATTGTAGTATCAAATTTATTCACATTGTCAAAGTTTAGGCCCTGCTATATTTTTACCAATATTAGCCCTGACTTGTAGACAATAAAAAATTATCTTATATATATAACTAAAATTCTCATGTGGGTATACAAACATAACCCAACCAAAACAACAAATGAAATGAGATCTTTATAAGATTGATTGATTCTAATGGCATGTCAACTCATCTAGGGTTATTTTATGCCTAGAGGTTAGAGAATTGTGTTCATTGTACATTTATATTTATATTTTTTGTATAGTTGTTTAAGAGTTTTTTTTTCATGTGGTCCTACCAAATATAATTTTTTAAACAGATCTTGTCTTTATTTTTCATCCCAAAAACAAAAGGTCATTCATAATAGGAGATATGTTTTTGAAGAAGCTTACAGTTTTCCATTTCACACAAAATATGATAAAAACACCTTTCTATGGCTAAAAATTAAGTCATTCATTACACGAAATCATTAATTAGTTTGATATATATGGTAGCTAATATTGTACATGTTTAAACTGCGTGTTTTGAAGATGCTACCTAAAGAAATCATAAGACCTCATGTGACCTCAAGAATTCAAATTCTGCTGCTCTAACAATTGAGCTACACAAGCAGCTGTTTGATGATAACAAAAATTTAAGTCACACTTTTCAATGATGTCACAGCTGACTCTAAAAACATTAGTGTGCCCTACTTTTCTTCAGTGATAACCTTTCTAGAGAACCAAGCTCTGAATGACTCTAATCCTAGATATGTGTAACATAGAACATTCTAGTGATCTATGAGCTTATTTTATGTGTATGCTGTGTGGTGTGTGTGTGTGTGTGTATATATATATATATATATATATATATATATACACACACACACACACACACACACACACATCTGTAGGCTTGGGAATACATCGACATATAATTTCCTTTTCTGCTTTGGGATTATTCAGCTCAGCTTGACATTGACTTGTTGGAAATTTTTAAAAAATACTTATTAAAAATAACACTGTCTCCTCTTACATGATTAATGGAGGTGGGCTTAAAATAATGGTTACCCTCATAGGAAATGGAATCAGTGACTGGGTTTAAATCCTGGACGAGGCTGTTTGCATTTTACTGTATGCAATTGTTTTTGAGAACAGCATAAATCCATTTGTCGTTCTTCCAGCTATGGGTAAATAATAGGGTAAATTGGGTTCTTCAGCCTTGGTTAGACAATCAGTCTAGGAGAAAAAGTGAATTTTAAACCAGATGGATGCCACTTAAAAATTTACTGTGCCATGTGCAACCTGTGGTGGAGGGGATAGATAAGTATGTACATGACTAAATTCATCCTCAAAAATTAAGGAATCTCTGACTATATATATATATATATATATATACATATATATATATATATAAAGAGAGAGAAAGAGAGAGAGTGAGTGAAGAGTAATTCCTATTTTAAAATTCTTATAATTTATTTCTCAGTTATGAAATGAATGTACGAAAGTGTAGACTGATTGGGCAATTTTTATAGCATATTAACTCTTGTAGGTTATTTAATGCCAAACCCTGTTTATATATGATTTGAAAATGCATAGTTTGTAGATAATATACATTTTTGACAGGACCAGAGCTTATTCGTTAGCACAGTTAAATTGTTTCGATGATTTTTATCTAACAGGAATAATTCGATTTTCTATTAATCATTTGTTAGCACACAATTAAATGGTTTCAAGTATTACCATGTAATGCCAACAATTTAACATCAGTCATTTGTTTGCACACAGTTAAATGGTTAAACAGTTCTATGTGAACCATGGATAGGACCCTATCAGGTACTATCACGCCAGAGTCAAAGTGGACATGGGATTAATGGCAATGAAGGGGTATTCCACATTCTCCAGAGCTCCAGGACTGGAGCCTCACCATCAGATGGTTTAGAGTCATATCTAGGACACTCACTGGGAGTTCTTACCCTTCTGCAGAGATGCAGTCAGTATATTCAACAGCCCCAGCCAACTGGGCTAATAACACATCACTCAATAAGTCCTGTGTCTAACATATAGATGGCATCACTAATAAAAGACCCATATGATTTTTATAATGTACTAGCCTTCAAGTAGCAGGTGACAAAATTTGAGCCCAATTGGATTATTAGTTTTGACAGAACATTTCCAGGCTAGAAACTAAACTTTTTCTCCAATGACCTTTTTGGTCACTAAAAAAATCAACACTTAATAAAAAAAAAAAATCATGTGTTTACATTTGTGATAAGGGGTCTACAGAAGTGAACATTTCAACAATATTTATGTTATGTCTGTGTTTATTGCTCCTATAAAAAAATGTAATGGATGAATCTATGGTCAGCCATTTGGACCTTTTCTAAAAACTTGTTTAAAGTACAACTTGGAGAGTATGCATTAATCTCATTAGACTTATTTACAAATATATGAAAAGGTAGATTGCACAAAATATGAGCAACGAATTCAAGCCAAACACGAATCACAATAAATTCTCACATGAAGGTCAGATAATATATTTCACTCATCTCGTTCTACTAAAAATAGCAGTTAACTGTACAAGAGACATATAAGTGAAAGAACTTTGAAGTCCTTATTTGAAAGAAAAAAGAAAAAGATGTTTAGACAAGTGCAAAAGTTTACAGTGATCCTTTTTTTTTCTTTAACTAGAGTTATGTAATCTTACATATTATCTTTGAGTTTTAGAGGTGCCAAGAATAGTATTTGAAAAGAATTAATTTTTTCATTCATGTTTGTTTCTGTCTCAGTAAATACAGGTTTAGTTTTGGTGGTATCTTTTATTTAAACATGCCAGATATCCATACATCATTTTTTTTTTTTTGTTTTCTCTAATTCTGTCAGTAAGACGTGTTTAAATTTCATAAACTTCAAGACAATAGTTTTCTCTAGTATATTCCATATCTTATAATTTTTACTGAGATTTCCATAGGTAGAGATACATCGGTCTTCAATAGAAGCACTGGAGAGAGACACTGATCCTAAACAGAAGTGCACAGGTGCTACACTCTGATCCTAGGCAGAAATGCCAGTGTGTATGTAAATAATACCATTCTGATGAGAACTATGTAACTAAAAATCATGGACCAAAAATTTTTGCCAAAGTAAAAGTTAGATTTTAAATGCTGATTTTCCAGATAGGTAGCGCCTATCTGGAATAGGTAAGGCTGGAACATATTTTTTATCATTTTTCATCAACTGGATTATTCCAATGAACTTCCTGGTTACAAGAAAATCAAAACTTTAAAAAAAAATCATGTTTACATTTGTAGTAAGAGAAGTGGCTATCAGGAGTCTATAGAAATTAATAAAATTGAATTTTTCTTGGCATACACAGAATGTTTAGAAAACAAAAACAAAAAGCTGCTGTAAATTTTTTCACATAATTTAATAAAACAGACATGCTCAATTAAGAGATCTTAGCTTCAGTTTCATATTAGAAACTAAAAGTATTTCAAATATTTCATGTTTTTTTTTCTTTGGTGATGGTGGAGGTGGGTGATTTATACCCATTAGGCAGTCATAATCAAGTAGCACTGACAGCATGAATTTCCCTAACTCTCTCTCTCTCCATCCATCCCTATCACCCATTACTTCTGGCAGGTTCTCCAAATTACATCCAGTGTTCACACAAAGCTGATATAAGTAAGCTCTTCCTGGTTGGCCAACACTGGCACGTCCACGTGTAGTGGTCAAAAGAAGAATGTCGCTTAGGAGTTCATCCTTGCTTTTCCAGCAGTGCCTTGCATGTCTTTTTATTTGATTTATTTGAATGGTTTGAGAGATGAGAAGTAAGTGGCCATAAGGATTTTTATATGACTGATAACCTGTTGATAGCAGTGAATGCTTTTGCCAGGCATATGTCAAAATTACTTTTAGTAGATGAGATATTGCTGCCAAGGTATGTGAACTTGTCTACTAATTTTATCTGCCACCAAAAGTGGAGATAATGCCATCTCCTTTAAAACACATGGAATGTTTTATTTGTGTTCACAGAGAGGGCAATATCTCCTATGTGCTTGCTGTAGTAGTAAGGATTTGGTTTGGACAATTGTATTTGCAAGAAGCACTAGATCATCTGCATAGTCTGCATCTATTATAGTTTCTGTGGGATATTGTCTGCTTCTTGCTTCTTTTAGTGTAGAGTCATTTTCTTTTATTAGATCTATTGAGGTTTGATGTACATAGTAAAGGCAGATTATAAACAAATATGTTATATATTATGAGGTAGCACTTACTCAGATTACATATGGGTTTTAATATGGGCATTCATGTTCATAAAGTATATTGTGGTAAAATATTCCACTTGTTTATGCCTGATATGTATGTCATTTTAAAAATCTGACATCACATAAAAAAAATGAAAGAACCATTGATTCCTCATTAACTTCATTTGGTTTCTGTTCACATGAGAATATCAGATCCATAAAAATGCAACACCCACTTCCAATTTTGGAAGTTCTTGATAACTTAGCATTTTCATTTTGTTTACAATCAGACTTTCATGTACACTGTGGATAAATTGGTGATAAAGTCGGAGTTTATGTACTTAATTAGATCTCTTACAAGTCATCGCGTTATCTTAGGATTACTTAACATTTTATTAGTATAAAATAAAAATCCTGGCTTAATATAGTTTAAAACCTTTTCAGGGATGACAGACAATTCCTAAAAATATGGCTAAAAATGACAGAGATGTGGTGGAACAGATAGACTGATATTTGTTGAATTATAATGAGATTATGTAAATTCTTGTTAGGACACCTCTTCATAGAGTAATGATTAACAAGATTGTCCTGCAGATCATTAATAATAAGTTTACTCCTCACTGAGTGCCCTATTCTTGTGACTGTGTAGCAAAACTAAGTTATATTTTGTAATTAACTTATATAAAAAAAAAAAACTATCAAAATTTTATAATACTCATTTGTTAATGAAATCACAATTTTAAATTTCAGAGGCATCTGTGGCATAACAATTATCATGGCCAAAAAAATTAACTCTTTGAGCCAAATTCAAATTCTGAACAAGGCTGTATCCTCTGCAAAGGCACGAATCCATCTCTTTTCCCAGCAGCTATGGGTAGATATTAGATAGACTGAGTATCTATAGCCTTGATAGGGAAACCATTCTAGGAGAAGGAAAACTAAATTCAAAACCAGGAGCTAGATTCCATTAAGCAGTTAGTGGTCAGCATATGCAATGATACTAATGCCAAGTTGGATTGGACAAACGTCAGTGTGATGAATATCGAAGATCTGGTTTGGTTTGGTTTGTTGGGTTTTATGGCATATCAACCTTTGTAGGTTATTTAACGCCAAATTCATTTTAATGTAACTAATCAGTTCTATTTCAAACAATTCAGTTTAGTATGAGTACACAGCTTGTCAAAAACATTTCTATTTCAAACAATTCAGTTTATTCAAGCAGTTAGATAACAATTCAGTTTAATATAAGTACAATGGAAGATCTGCTGCATGGGCAACTGCCAGTTTTTCATATAACCTAACCCAGCGCAGTGCTAATATCTTTGCATAGATCTATCATTTCAGGAGACTGATGGATGTTCTATTATAATAATAAAAAAGTAACAGTTAATCCAGTTTAGCACGTCCAAAATTTAAGCTATCTCAAGATATAGTAGGTTATTGGGGTAACAGGTTGGGTTCTTTTTGGTATTTCTCTGGGTACTGGAGTTGTATATATCTCTACTTCAAGTATTAACATGTTGGTGTGTGGAATTTTTTAAAAAATTTGCAAAAGATAAAAATAGAGATAAATATAGATATAGATATAAATGTTTAAGATATTTAGAAAATAGTAAAGAACACTTCATACTTAGCTGTGATATCAATCTTGTAAGAGCCTTTTTTTTAAGTTCACTATCACTTTAAACAATATAAAGTTAAAATATATTTAAGATATTTAGAAATATAAATGTATACACACACACACACACACACACACACACACACACACACACACACACACACACATATATATAATAGTCTTGTATTTATATAATATTCATATTTCTGTATCCTTTGAATCTTGGTAAAATACATATTAGAAATATTTCATCAAAATATTTTGTCTTATCACTCCCACCCAAAGTTGTTTAACTCTGCTAGTATTTTTATATTAGAAAAAAAAGCAACTAAAAACTTTGTTTTATTTAAATTTACTATCTGCTCAGAAAAAACTCTTTATACTTTGTCATTTTTTTTGTTTTGTTTCTTTTTCAGTCAGATTTGTTATAGTGAGCAAATCTGACCTAGTTTTTTTTGACAGTGATGTAATAATAACTTGAATACGAAGGAAGTTTTAAGTGTTTCATAAAGATGAGTAATTATGACTTATTTTTCTTTTAAGGGTTTATTTTAGAAAGATGACAAAGTAATGAGATGCAAAGCAGATGACAAATCAGTGGAAATGTGAGTGCTAGTCAGACAAATAATTGATATTAAACCCTTTTTAATGCAAGCTAAAATGGAGGTTAATTTTCTTATTTGAGTAAAAATTAATTATCCTCTTCACATCTTATAAAAAAAATATTAAAAAAACTAGCATGATATGAGAATTAACTGATCAATTATCACAATTATTATGATCAATTATTAATTTTTATTATTACACAAGAAATGCATTGCAAAGTGCTCTCACTTGAGAAATGGATCACAAAGCACTCACACTCAAGAAATGCATTGCAAAGTGCTCTCACTTGAGAAATGGATCACAAAGCACTCACACTCAAGAAATGCATTGCAAAGTTATCTCACCCAAGAAATGTATTGCAAAACATGCAAGAAATGCATTGCCAAATGCTCTCACTTGAAAAATGCATCAGGGGGTATATTTAGTATGGCAGTTATCATAAGAAATAGAAGTTTGAATCCTGGACAAGACTGTTGGCATTTCACTTTTTCACTTATGACAGACTAGGTCCTTGACCAGACAACCAATCTAAGAGAAGGAAAACTTAATTCAAATCAGTTGAACTCCATTTAAAAATTGGTCTTGTGTTGTCTTCTGCTTGTGGGAGAGGGATGTTCAAGAAATACATGGCAAAATGATTTTGGGAAATATATAAGTATTTGTTTTGTCCAATACACTGAGTAGTAGTTTCCTAATGGTACGACTCCTAGTAAAAATAATGGCTATACACCACAGATATTAACTAGAAATATATTGCTAATTATTTTAATTTTAACTGTTCAGACCAGATATTGGCATGATGGTTAGAGTGTTCACCAATGGCCCGGAAGACCTGGGTTCAATCCTAGGTCGAGTCATACCAAAGACTCAAAAAATGGTACTTGATGCCACCTTGCTTAACACTCAGCATTATAAGGTAGGGTAAAGTGGAGCAATCCAGGGAAAGGAGTAGCGCCCTCCTCTACACCTTGGTGTAGTAGCTATCGAAAAGGAAGCCTTTGGGTCACCCTAAACTAAGGTCACCAATTTTACAACTTTACTTACAATATAATCTGAAATCTCAGGAGAAGGATTCATTAAACAAACATGTCAATTTTTCCATTCTTATGCTTATATAGTGACATAGAATATAATATAATGCATTGCTTACTTTTGACTATTAAGGTGAAATTGCACATTATTTTCCTAATAGATATTGCATTGCTTATTATTTACCTGTAAAAGTGCATTGCTTATTATTTTATTATAGAAATGTAAAGCAAAAGAGCAAAAAGGGAAATGTCAGAGGTCAGGAGTAAGTGTTATGGGCAGAATAAATCTTTCATTTAAATAATGCAAATGTATGTATTTACCTGACCCCTCTACTACAAGCAGGATGTGACACAAGGTCATTTTTAAGTGAACTATATATAGATTAAATTAAGACCAATTGCCATACAGAGGCTAAAGAGCTCAGTCTGCTCTACTGTTTATCCATAGCTGGAGGAAGAAGAGAAGGATTTATGCTTCTCCTTTGGGCATCAACACAAAAGTAAAACACAAATAAACCCAGTCTGGGATTTGAACTCAGCTTGTCATCCTATTTTTTCAACAATAACTGAGGCTTAGTGCACTAATTTATTCTAAATAATTTTACTATATAAATTCTTTGTACATCTTTTACAATAGAAAATCATTTTCAGTATTTCTGAATTAATGCAAGCCTTTCAAACAACAGGAGATTAAATGTTTTGATAATATTTTACAATAGAAATCTATTATAAAGAATTTTCTTTTAGGAATACATTACACTGCGCATCAAGATAAAAGAATTTAAGAGGTGAATAAGTTGCAAGCCTTGCTGAGAGAATAAAATAGATGAATGATGTAAATGAAAGGGTAATTATTTTACAATAGAAATGCATTGCAAATAGTTTTACTATAGCTGTTTCAAAGTTTAAACTAGCCTAGTACAAAGTTCAAAAGTATGTGGTTTTGAAGATCATAATTATTACAGTACTAATTTCTGCTGAAGTGGCTTGCAAACCATTGTTCTATGATGACAAGTCATTATGAACAATGTAATATCTATTGAAAGCTAAACAAGTCTTGCCCAGTTGGCTGGGGATGTAGAATACACCAACTGCACCTCTGCAGAATTGCTGTAAAATTTTGAATATGTAAGAATTAAATATTACAGGGGGGTATTAGAATTTTAGAAACATCAAAGTGGGTTATGGCCCAAAATTAGTTGGGAACCATTGCTCTCTCTATATATTTATTGATATATATCTTGTAATGAAGATGTTATATGATTGAAACTGACCCTGAACATTTTGGTTTCATGGAATATTCCTTAAGGAAAAAAAAAAGATTAAATTGATGGTATAACTGTTTTTTTTATGAAGTCAGAATGCTCTGCTATCAAATACAATATGTTTTGAGTCTTATCTTTAATTATTTTATTTAAGGATAAAAAAAAGCAAAAAAATAAGCTAAACATCCTATAAGTGTTGTAAATCAATTTTTTTTTCCAAGGAGAGTATCACAGGCTTAATTAGATTAAATTAGAAATGCTGATTATATTTTATCCAAAAATTCAAACATACCCAAACTTGTAATTCATTAAATTTAAAAAAAAAAAATTATGAGCCTATTTTCCTGGTCTTTTTTTTTCCAGTTTTATAATGTTTCAGTTGTGTATTTTCCAGACTCTTTGATATTTTTTGTTAACCATTCATTCTTTACATTTGTATAAAACTTTCCTGGCAATTTTATAGGATTATTTCTTTTTTAGATAATAAATTTAAAAGTCCTGATAATGGTATAAGGTCAGAGGGGAGAAACAGTGTGGAAAGATTAGGTTATAGCAAGTGGTGAGGGTCTTGCCTACCTTAGAAATCAACATTTAAACTATAGACTTTTACCCAGGCATAAGCACTAGCTAGTTAAAGTCAGCTGGAGTTTCAGATTTTAAAGGAAATTCGTTTTCTTAATTAGAACCCATCTCCTGACTCCCTCCACCCCTACTCTCCCTGATCTTGATCTCCAGAGAGCAGCAGGTAGTTTACATGAGTCGGCAACTATGAGTAAATATTCAAAACCAGGAAAGACTCAGCTTGAATTTCTTCATAGGCACCCTAAATATCTCTGGGAAAGGGAGAATTAGTTCTACAACACTTCCCAATTTCAGATTTGAAATTTTAAACCCTGCAGGAGAAAAATTCAATCACTGACTCATGTTGAATTAGTAGGGGTACAGAACTAATTGCAGTAAAGGGACACAGTTTTAATAGCTCACACACATACAAACATTATCCCCCACCTTACCTCCAAAGTTACCAGATTGAGCAACAAGTAATAAATAGCATTATTTCGAAAGCCCAACACTATTAAATTTTGAGACTTAACTTTTAAAATGAGATTGGCTGATTTGAGCAACTAATGAGAAGAAAGCCAATGACTGATAATAATAGTTAGGACTAATCTTATTGCCAATATGAGTATGTTTTGGGGGTATTTATGGAGCAACGATTCCAAATATGGCATAATTCTTTGCTAGATTAGCTATTTTTTTTTTAAGACAATAAATATCCTATTTGTCTAAATTTCTGAGATGAAGCTTGATAAGTTTTATTGTTCAGACAATTGTCTTCATCTTTATTGTTATTCACAATGTTTTGGTTGATGCGTCATTTGTATAGGCTCACAAGTTCAACATGAAACACTTGAAGAAGGCATTTTCCAAAATGTTGTGAATGTAAGAAAGATGAAGACAATAATTGGAATACTCTAAATAATAAAATAAATATCCTGTATATGAGAATTCAGATCTGATAGCTTTCAGAACTATTGTCATATATATATATATATATATATATATATATATATATATATATATATATATTGTAAAAAGAAAATTACTCCTCAGAGAAAAAAAAAGATAAAAAAAGAACCAATGACAATACTGACAATGTTGTAAAAACAAAAAAACAAGTTACAAAACAAAAAATATTATAAAAGTGCTTGATATGTACACAGAGCTGGTTTAGAGAGTTGAATAAGTAATGGAAGTTTATTACTCAGGTTTCACAAAAAAGGAATCTTCAGGAAAAATTTGTTAGAAAGTTATTGAGACAAACAGATGACTGTATATAAACAATACAGTGTAGGGGAATTAACATAGTGCTCTCCCTTTTTTGGGAGTTATAGGTGGAGCTTCCGACAATCATTGGCTTGGTTTCTTTGTTTGATAATGGGGTTCATACCTTTCTCAAGGGTATTTGTCTGAAAGTGAACATAATAGTGCAATTGGAATTCGAACACACAACGATTTCGCAGTCCATCGCTTTAATCATTACACCATGAGGACCCCCCTGACAATCATGTGACCATTGGTCATATTACATTTTGAGAAGCAAGTTCTTTCTTTTTTGGTAGCAGACACCAGTTGAAGAAGACCCCTCTCTTTTGTCTCTGTCTTTTTGAGCAGCATGTGCATGGAAATTATCCAATGTGAAACTTTTCTCTACACCAGAAGAAATATAAGTTTTTACTCACTGCTTTGCAGCACTTCTAGTTCTGGGGAACAGCTTTTATACCTTTTTATAGTTTAGGGCAGTTTATCATGTTTTGTAATTATGTGTGTAATATATGTGTATGAAATATTTGTCATTGTAGTCTAAATGGACTTTGTTTTTCCTTACCGAAATATTCTGCATTAGGTTATTGTTTTAGAAAGCCTAATGCATTATTGGAAAAAGCTGGTGGTAGTCTCAATGAATACTAAACACTATAAATTCCTATAACAGTAAAAAAAAAAAAAAAAAAAAAAAAAAAAAATTATATATATATATATATATATATATATATATATATATATATATATATATATATATAGAGAGAGAGAGAGAGAGAGAGAGAGAGAGGTTTCTTTAGGTATTTGGTTAATTAAAAGATTTAATGCTGGAATTTATCTATATATGTTTTTGTTTAATGGTTTATTTTGTACTATGTTCATGCAGGTAAGTTCAGTGGAAGGTTGTACATTTTAGTTACTTTCTTATTTGTCATCAGCTGATGATGAAAGAGGTTTGGCTTTTTGCAAATTTAGATGATAAAATCTGATAGTTTGTTGTAGGTAAATTGATGAGACCCTGACAAGTACTACCACTCTGGGTCATAGTGCACCTAGGAGTAATGGCAAAGAAGGTTGGTTGGTTAGGTTTTATGGCAGAGGGATTGGGTAAATACATACAATGATAATATAACCATAAAACTCAAGAGGTGTACTCTTGCCTGAAAATGTATCAATATGAAAGATAAAAATCGGTTAAAAAATATTGGACTACTTTCATTACAAACCCACAACTTTTAATTTTTCAACTTGATACTTCTGGTTATTCCGATCTTTGGCAACTCTGCATCCCCAAAATATTGAGTGAGGAGGGATCTATGCTTTAATACACCCCAACTTCTTCAGTCTTGAAGCATGAAATTTCAAACCTTGATTTAATCAAAATTTAATCACTAACTGCAATGAATTTTAATAAAGGTACACTCTCAACTGTATTAAATACTGTTGAAAAAAAAGAAAGCTTGATTTATATAAATGTTCTCATATTAAGTTAAATAACATTTCTAACTGAAACAAGTTAGATATAAACTGTTCATCTCGTAATTTAAGAATACTTAGAAGTAAATTGATACCTCTATGCAAGCTTGTGTTAAATGTTCAAAAGAGTGTCTATGAGAAATCAGATGAAACAGAATTCATGTATTTTTATCAAAATGGTGCACTCTTATTAAATGGCACATCTTTAAAATTAAAAAAAAATAGTAGCCCAGTTCATATACCATGGTAGCAATATCTCATCTACAAAAAATAGATGTCAACATGTGCACAGATAAGGCATGGACTGACATTGACAGTTCAATGACCATGTGGAAATCTGATCTTTTTGACGAAATAAAATGGATATTCTTCCAAGTTGTGGCCATGTCGGTATGAGAGTATAGTTGCAACACCTGAACTTGACTTAAAACACCTGAAGAAAAAAGCTAAATAGGAACTTTACAAGGATACTGCATACTGTTTTGAACAAATTCTGGGAGAAGCATCCTAAAAACAGCAGCTGTACAGCCACTTACCTCCCATCTCACAATCCATTACAAGTAAGATGAGCAAGACATGCTGGACACTGTTGGAGAATAAAGGATGAACTCATAAATGACAATCTTCAACAGACTCCACCACATGGACACACCAGTGTTGACTAACTAGCAGAAACTTACGTCCATCAGCTCAGTATAGATGCTGGATGCCATCTCAAAAACCTACCAAGAGCAATGACTGATAGGAATGGATGACTAGTGACAGACAAGGGAATCTGAGTTGTTATTATACCTTTATAATGACATAAGATTATTGCATGAAGAGGTACTTTATGTATTGTAATGGTTAATATGCCAGTCTTGCAGAAAAACGATTAAGTTCAATCCTAAATAGATACCTTTGACTTTGTTCAAAATCTAAACTACATTTAATTTTTAGTGAGTGCCTCATTTAATGCAATGATTAGCAAGCTAGATGAGTGGATCATTAATAGTGGGGTTCAATCTCACCCCATATTTCTAGCCTTGCACCATGACTAAGCTAAGCAGTTAAGAAGAAAGGTGGCACTACAAGATGATAACTTTTATGAGAAAACAAGAAAAGATTTTACTATGAATTTTCAACTAGAATTTCTTTCATCTTAATTTCAGATGACCTTTGTTACTCAAGTATTATTAGCTGTAATAGTAGTTTCATTTATTAGATAAATTTGAAGTACAGTTGACAAACGGAAATAGACAGGTGTGTAGATATTAACAACAGAAAAAAAAAGCTTTTATGAAACTGAACAGTTTTCATGAATGCCTTAGGGAGGACAAAAAGTTATTTTTCCTTCACAAAAATAGATAAGGCCATTTTTATCTACTTCTCTCACAAGTAAAAAATATACATAACAAAACTATGAACAGTAGAGAAGACGTTATTTTATAGGTTCTATTAAAGAGAGAGAAAAAGAAAAAATGTCAATTTTTATTACATTAATTAAGGAATTTTTTTTTCACTATGCAAAATATTACAATTACAAGTTATTTTCAAACTTTCTATCAGTTTCTTGCTTTAATAAGTAAAATGTATGTACATATATATCTATCAGTGAGTGTGGATGAATTTCTGACCGTATGAAAGAGAAATAAGAATTGAAGCCCAATTTAGTTGAGTGTTCATATATCATTATTACATACATAATGCCTCTAAAAGGTTTATCAGGTAATAATTTTGAAAATTTTCCTACTCATTAGTTACACACACACACATATATATATATATATATATGTGTGTGTGTGTGTGTGTGTGTGTGTGTGTGTGAGAAAAATAAGATGTAAAAAAACAATTTTGTAGAGTGAGTAATATATATATATATATATATATATATATATATAAATAAACAAACAAGTAATTAAGATCTCACCTTTTGACTATTTTTTCATGACTATAAATTTCATGTTTACCAATAAAGTTTCTTCTGATCTTATATTCAATAGAAATCATGAAACATTGGCTAGACAGTGAGATTGTAATTACTTTTAGTTTTTATATTGTTCTGCTGGCCAGCAATTGAGCACTTTTTGAGACATCAAATGTTTTTTACATGATTGTTTATTCTTATCTGTTTAATATATATTCACACACACACACAATGTGTTCAGGACAATATAGAGTACACATATTCCTTCATTAGCCTACTATTCATATTATCACAAAAATCAAAGATATCTTATAGAACTATAGCCACCAAATTTTCTGTGCTTCCTCATAAAACCACTAAATCCTTTAGAAATTTTTTATAGGAAAGCCTAAAGTAGAACTCTAGTTGAAAATTTCCTAACCAGAAACAAAGCATGACTTTTTCCTTGTCACCAGAAAATTCAAGATATTTGAAAAATTGTATAGTTTTATTTATATTTGTAGTACAAGCAATTGCCACTAGGGGCCTATGAACACTGGGTCCCAAAGCATTTGAATGAAGCACAACTGACAAGATGCTTTCTTGGAAGAGGGTATTTATGTAGTTGGGCACTGATGAGACAGGTGCATAATCTTGATAGCATCTATGTGATAAGTAGCATTGTACTGCTGTTAATATATGCATAATATTTTATTTGTATAATGCTCAAGGTGACAGTCTTTAATAGACACAATATGTAAAAATAAACATTTTTTTCCATTCATTGAAAGAATTATTCAAATTGCTTTTTTTGTTACTCACTGTTTCAACAAGCATATTCTCTGACCTTCTTCAAGTGTAATATGCATCTTTGTCAATATACAAAAATGGTTTCAGATTTTGGGGTTTTTGGATGGAATCTTTTTACAGAACTATTTTGCATTCTTTATTTTTGTTGAGAAGTAGAAGATAAAAAGTTGAAATTCATACTGGTCATACATATTTATTTGAAATTTTAATGCCTGCTGACAGCTTGATTTATCAATGTATTCTCTGTCAATATTTTGGACTTCATCCCAGAGTGCAGAGTTTGATTTTTGTTAGTTTTATAGCATGTTAACACTGGTTAGATTATTCAATGCTCAAGTTGAGAAAGAAAATTTTCTAAAAGATTTTTAATGTAGGTGTGCCAATAAAAACAATGTAATCATGAATAGTTAAAAATAATTAATTTATAAATAAATGAACAAATAAATAAATAAACATTTAACTTAATAACATTTCTTTAAAAAAAAAATGGAACATTATTTCAACTTAATCAGCAACTAAATAAAGTAAGAAATGAAAAGAATAAAACACTTTTGTTCAGTTGAATATGTTTGACACAGTTTTAATATGTCTGACACTGAGCTCAGCAATACTGACATGGCTATCATTCTCTAAAGTCAGGAATGAAGACTTAAGATCTTAAAAAAAAATTAGGTTAAATATAAATGCAGATCTCATCATAAAAAAATATCTCCAATATTTTTTCTAAATTAATAATTTATTTTATTTGTTTACTTTTTACCAAGTGGATCTTAGTAAAATCTATATTATGTTTCTCTTTATAAGAAATATATTTTCATGCAAAAATGTTTTCAATCTTGATTTGATTTTATAAGAGTGAAAGACAAGGGAGAGAATTGTTATGGTTGGTGTAAGATCTGAAAATTTTCCAAATTGGAATAACAAAAAACTCTCCTCAACTTGGCACCAGTCAAATCAACATCAAATCAATTTCACTTTCAACACAAGTATTTGGACAAAGATGTTTGCATTTCACTTCATGCTAATGCCCTAAGGAAATTCATGAATCTTTCTCTTCTAACTCCGGCTACAGGTAAATAGTAGAGAAGACTTGGGTTTTTAGTTTTGGTAAGACAACTAGACTAAAAGGAAAAAAACTAAATTCAAAACCAGGGAGATATGAGATGACCAACTCCACTCCATAAAAACCAACTAGCAACTGAAACCACTGCACCTTCACAAATGTGGTGCGGTTGTGGTCCCATTATACAAGGGGTCTTACAGGACTATATTAAAGCAGCTGGATACCATAAACCAAGCCCAAAAACTCTACCCTTTCATTTCTCCTCATAACAACGAGATGTAAAGTCACTGCTTTTAATTTGGTAACACAATAGGGTCACCACATAGTTAGAATATCTCTCTATTTTATAATGTAAATATAAAGTAATTTAATCAATGATCAATTCAAGAACTTGTTACTTCACTTACTCCATATCATACAATACATTAAAATAGACACATTTTGTAGCAACAGACTGAGTAGAGACTAAGAGTTAAGAGAGACAAAGTTTCAGACATCCAGGAATGCTCTTTGATAGACATAAAATAAAATCATTTTTCATTAGGATATATGTCCCTATTAATAATTATAACAATAATCTCAAATTGAAAAATGGAAAAAAAATCAAAATAAATAATAGAAAGAACAGAGCTGCGAAATCAAAATACTTAGAGAAAAGGAAAATTACAAGTACCTGAAAATAATGGAAGTGGACACCATCAAACAAGTGGAGATGAAAAGAAAAGAGAGCCTCAGAACAATGAGAAAACTTATCAAAACCAAGTTCTGTTGTAGAAATCTCATCAAAGGAATAAACATTTGGGCAGTGCCCCTTGTAAGATATTTGGAACCATTCTTAAAACGGACTAGGAAAGAACTCAGAAAAATGGACCAAAGGACAAGAAAATTGATACGTGTCAAGAAAAGGAGGAAGAAGAGAACTCACCAGCATTGAAGATAGCATGGATACATCAATACAAGGACTTGAAGACTACAATAAAAAGAGCAAAGAGCAAAGGACTAATTACAGAAAGCAGTAACAGCACTGACAATATAAGGATAAATGGAACAGTAACTAGAAAACAGAAATGGGAAGAAAAAAATTGTATGGATATTTCAAATGATAAATTGACGAGATCTCACATGAAAAGACTTAGACCTGGCTACAAAAGGAAAACTATAAGACAGTGAATCTCTTCTTATAGCAGCACAAAACAATGCCATAAGGATCAATTATATCAAAATAAAAATTGATAATATGCAACAGAAAAGCAAGCGTTGATTATGTGATGATAGAGATGAAACCATTAATCATGTAATAACCAAATGGAACAAATCAGTGAAAAAGGAGTATAAAACTAGACATGAGTGGGTAGGAAAGATTATCCACTGGAAATTGTGCAAGAAAATGAAACTTGACCATACTACCAAATGGTTCAAGCACAAACCAGAATCTGTCCCAGAGAATAAGATGCATAAAATTTTCTGAGATATGAATAGATCACTTAATCCAAGCCAGAAGACCAGACCTAGTGATAATTAAAAAAAAAAAAAAAAGAAAAAAAAAAAAGACATCCCAGCAAACCACAGAGTGAAAATCAAAGAAAATGAAAAGAGAGACAAGTACTTGGACTTTTCTAGAGAACTAGGAAAGCTGTGTAATATGAAAGTGATGGTGATACCGATTGTAATTGGCACACTTGGAAGGTCTCCAAAGGTTTGGAAAGGAGGCAGGATGAGTTGGAAATTGGAGGATGAATCAAGACCATTCAAACTACAGCATTGTTAAAATTGGCCAGAATATTGAGAAGAGTCCCAGAGACCTGAAGAGACTTCCTGTCACTTGGAGTTCAGTAAAAGACCACCAGCATTAGCAAGGAGCAAAATAATAATATAGAAATGCAGTATTCATAGTTTAAGAAACCTACAAAAAACAAATTTTTTTTACCTTAGCTCATTTAATTTCACAGCAAATATGATCAAGTCACAAGGCAGAATATCAGAGAAAAAGAAAATTGTAATGTCCTTCTCTATTTTTGTGCCTTATGCAAATTATGTAGTTATTTTGCTGTATCTAGTCCTGGGTATGTAGAATGTAGCCAGTTATATAGACTAGAAAATGCAATGTTCTGAGAGAACTTGACTGGTCATTACTCTCCACAGATTCCTTCATCAATAAACTGTGCATCACCATGATTGTTCTTGAGAGAGAGAAAAAACAGAAACCATTCTGTTATTTGAACTTGATTCACCAAAAATCATAACACCACTCACTCATTCATATATATATATATATACACATAGATTTAAATATGTTTACAGATAATTACAGGATATATAGATAAGATGTCGTAAATTCCAATATAATAACTTCTTTGTGTTTAAGTTTGTATTATACCTTTTATTCTAATAATTTGTGCTGTTATGACAGCGATATCAGAAAAAGGCAGTGGCAAGATTTTGCCATCTCACTTTCAACAGTCAGGGTGGACTCTATAAACAAAAGATCATATTTCCCTGCTTGTTGTGTGCAAAGAAATTGTCAGCTACATTGGATAAATGCAGTGCATGCGTACTTAGGATTTGCTTAACAATTTCGGATCACTCCAATTTTTTTTTCAAATCTACGTCATACATTTTTATTATTTTTGACTATCTCAAGTTTTGAGAAAGTTTTATTGCTAATTTTGAAATTATAATCGCAATTATAATGTACTAGGGACATGCATGTGCACACATGCAAACATATACATACATATATGTTCAAATCCTGGACGAGACTGATTGCATTTCACATACCAATAATACCCTTGGGAAAGGTATGAATCCAGTTATTCTCCCTCCAGCTATGGGTAAATAGTAGGACAGACTGTGTTCTTCAGCCTTAGTGAGGCAACAAGTCTAGGAGAAGGAAAACTCTGAATTCAAACCTGTTAAACTCTGCTTAAAAATTGCCTTTGTGTCACATCCTGCCTGAGCGGAGGGGTTGGTAAATATGATATACATACTTATATGCATACACATGTAAATATAATAAAGGCTGCCACTTCAAATTTATGTGTGACTATCACATGATGTTTGGTTG
This sequence comes from Sepioteuthis lessoniana, assembly GCA_963585895.1. Taxonomy (NCBI): domain Eukaryota; kingdom Metazoa; phylum Mollusca; class Cephalopoda; order Myopsida; family Loliginidae; genus Sepioteuthis; species Sepioteuthis lessoniana. Next base: position 30,401 of record CAUZXS010002854.1, read on the forward strand.
GTTTGGAGTCTTTGTTTAATGTGTTATTTATTTAATGCCAAAACTATCCTTGCAAAGAACCTAAGTGTATAACCCATACCTGGTGGGATAAGAGAGTTCATATCTTTCCAAAAGGAAGTAGTCTGAAAATGAATGTAATACTGTGACTGGAGTTTGAACTTGCTTACAATAATGTTGGAGTCCAGCACATTAGGCTCCACTACATGAAGAATTCTCTGTGATATTTGGTAGAAGAGATTTAGTCTAGTACAAATCTGGCACATATATAAAGACATACAAGATAAACCTGCTGGGCTCCCATTGTAACAGTGGTTCATAATGATATTGATGCTTCTATTTAGAAGGAAGTGAATGATTCTTTACTGACAGCTGTGTCTGGAACTTTTTGTTACTGGAGAGTCAGTGTGTTTCCACTCAAAGAACTGCTTTTTTGACTCAGGCTTGTAGTGGTAAACTTGTCTTTTGCTTATTTGTAAACATTTTTTTACTAAAACATGCTTCTTCGTACACATCACACATTCTTCTGTAAATCTCACATGGTTTACACTTCTCAGCTACCAAAAATTTTATTACAGACCTCTGTTCAAGGCTGGATAGATTCCCCTTGTTTATTTAATAGCCTTTCTAATTTTACAATAAAGTAATTAATAAACAAGTTTGCTACAGTTATAAATTTTTGAGCAAAAAATATAAATTTGAAACAAGTCTGATTTTCTGGAAGACCTAGTTAGTAGCACAAGGCTACAAGCTGCTTACAGTACCTGTTGCTCATAAGCAGTCACCAAGCTAAGTACTGATCAAGCACTTATTTACTATGATTTTGCTTAGTCTGGTACAAGGCCACAAACTACTAAGAGGATTTCTACTCAAACTGTAGTATGCATACTACTGTTGAGGCACACATGATAGGTTGCTAGTACAAAGTTTTTTCTTTCTTACTTCAAATCTTTAATGATATTTAAACCATATCATGCTAGGTATTTACCCAGAATGCAATACAAGGTCAAATTTTAAGTAGAGTACAGCTGGTTTGAATTCAGAGTGTTTCTTTACCAAGAACAACTACTGTACAACAACGAAAAAGTTCAGTCTGCTGACAAAAAATAATTCCCTTCTTAGTTTGTTGTCTAATTATGTTCAGTTAACTATTCAACTTTTTTCAAAATTTATATGAGGTTCAACTGAAAAGTTCATATGTAATATACTTAGCTGGCGACGGAGTGCCATGGATGAACTTAGCAGATTCAATGCGGTCACAAGATAACATCAACAAAGTGGTTTCACAGGAAAGAGAAAAATAAAGGAGAATGGCAAAGATGTAATTTATTGCCTGTGCATAGAATGACAGATATTTCCGTTTGTAGATAAGATCAACAAATTACCGGAAAAAAACACTCAGAAGTATATAAGTTCTGATAACCAGCCATAAACAGAAAATATGCTGGCAAAGAGGTGTGTTCATATTCATGCATGGGAGTTGAAAGACAATATAAAGTCTGTAATTTTGGACTGAGGGAGAGACCCACTGGTCACTCAAGCAAACCTATCAGCTCCCCCGTGTGTGTTCTCCGGCCGCTGCAGAAATACACACAAAGGGTCCCCGCCACAGAAGAAAAATAAATGTGCAAACTCTCTTTGACTGTATTCCTACTTCACACAAATGTCGCCATCAAAGAATAAAAATATAAATTATATATTTATATATCTACATGATCTTCGTTGTTTGTCCAGTGGTACAATATACGACACATAGGCTGAGTAAGATAATCATATGGAATATGACTAAATGAAGTTTTAGTTTTCAACACAGTCCCTCTTGAAGCCTACACACTTCTTCCATAGATGTTGCAGTGTTTGGAACCCATTTTCAAAAATATGACATCATCATATGAACATTTCAACTTACCATTGTCAAAAATGACTCGCCAAAAAATTTAGATTTAATGAGTTGTGATTTGTCTGTCCTCAGATGGTTTGATGAGTAGGGATCAGGAAAACTCCTAACTTTATTCAGAGGGATTGTGTCAGGGGTTACATCCTCTCATTAGTAACTAGGTTATTTTTGGATGACCTCACTACCTATCAGGAATTTTAAACTTGATACTTGTGTCATATTGGGTGGGTACATGGATGAACCCAACAGTAGAAAGAAACAAAGTATCAGATTTTGCTGCATTCATAGTGGCAAATAATTACTATCACACAGAGAATAAACAGAAGAAAAGTTTGGAGCTTATATTGAAACCAATAAGAAAAAACAAAACCCAAGGAAGGCCGATACATTTTATACTTTTTAAAAATCCACTACACATACATATGAGAGAGAGAGAAATTACCTAAAAAATCAATAATTGAATAAAATTAAAGGGATTATTCCTAAAAACAAAGACTGATACATTTTTTTAAAAACCCACTACATATATACTATGATATTGTGACTGAAAGAGCAATAAAGAAAGAGATACGAGGATGATTAAATAAGTTTCCAGACTTTTTTCGTATGGGCACTTTTATTGATAGTACACACATGAAACTCTAGTTCCCTTTGAAGTAAGCTCCTCCGGCTGCAATCCACTTGTACCGTTCAAACAACTTCTGGAAGGCCCCATGGAAGTCATCTAGTGTGAGCATGTCAATGACCTTCATCGCAGCTTCTTTCATCTCCTCAATTATCTCATAACGACAGCCTCTAAGTTTTTCCTTGAGCTTAGGGAATAAGCAAAAGTCACAGGGAGCAAGGTCTGGACTATAGGGAGGGTGAGGAACTGTCTTGATGCCCATTTTGGTCAAATAGTCTGTAACAAGGATGGAGTTGTTGACTGATTCATTGTCCTGGTGGAAATGCCATTGACCTGATTTGAAGAGTGCTGGCCTCTTCCAACGGAATCTCTTGCTGAACTCCCTTAAAACCTTGACATAGTATTCCTTGTTGACTGTTTGTCTAGTGGGAACCCAGTGCATGTAGATCATGCCAGTGCTGTCAAAAAAAGGGATCATCAAAAGTTTGTGGGTGGATTTGCTCTGTCTGGCCTTCTTGGGTCTGGGAGAGCCAGCATGCTTCCACTGGGAACTCTGTCTCTAGGTCTTTGGGTCATAGCAGTAGATCCAGTTTTCATCGTAGGTCACCAAAACATCAAAAACTACGGGATTTGAATTGATAAGCTCGACCATCTCTCTGCTGTCATGACAATGCCTTTCTTTCTGATCTTCTCTGAGCACCCTTAGGACAAACTTCATGCAAATCTTCCGCATCATCAGTTCCTCGTGAATAATTGTGTGTACAGTTCCCACACTAACATCAAACTGTGTACTTATTGTTTCTATAGACACATGGCGGTCCTTATCCATGAAATTCTTTATTTGGCCAATCAACTCTTGTGTTCTGACTTCCTTACTCCTCCCACACCTCTCATCATCCCTCACAGACTCCCTGCCTTCCTTGAATCTCTTATGCCACTCAAAAACTGATGCTCGGTTCATGCAAGATGGTCAAAAAGCAGTCTGGAGCATTCCATACGTTTCTGTGGCATTTTTTCCAAGTTTAAAACACAATCTTATTGCATATCGTTCTTCTAAAGTGTCCTCACATCCAGATTGCATTTTTGAAATTCACCAGCTGTGAAAATCAGACTTTAGTAGGGTGTATTCCAAATCCTGCTGTAGCTGTTCATTTGAAGCTGAAATCATAAAAATTGGTCAGTCATCTCATAAGATGTATATCAATAACATACTGAATTTTCAAGAGTCTACAACAATTTTAAATGCCTGTACAAAAAAGTCTGGAAGCTTATTGGAGGCACCTTGTATATAGAAATAGAGACAGACAGACATAGAAAGATTATATATACGTGGTGCCTTCAATAAGTTTCCAGCCTTTTTTGCACCAGTCCACAACTCCATCCTGGTCACAGACTATTTGACCAAGATGGGCATCGAGACAGTTCCTTACCCTCCCTATAGTTCAGACCTTGCTCCCTGTGACTTTTGCTTATTCCCTAAGCTCAGAGGCTGTTGTTATGAGACAATTGAGGAGATGAAAGAGGCTGTGACGAAGGTCATTGACATCGTCACACAAGTGGACTTCCATGGGGCCTTCCAGAAGTTGTTGGAACGGTACAACAAGTGCATTGCAGCTGGAGGAGCTTACTTCAAAGGGGACTAGAGTTTCATGTGTGTACTATCAATAAAAGTGCCCATACGAAAAAAGTCTGGAAACTTATTTAATGATCTTGTATATATATATATATATATATATATATATAAAGAAAAACAGACGGAGAGAGAGATGTAGAAAAAGAGAGAGAAATATGCATAGAGAGGAAGAGAGAGAGAGAGATGCACAGGAAGAAAGAGATAGAGACAGGCAAACATAGAAAGAGATATACTTAAAACAAAGAAAGAAATATACCTAGAAAAAAAGAATAAGCAATACATAGATAGAAAAAAAGAAAGAAAGAGAGAGACATAAAAAGAAGGAAAGACATATTTAGAAAGAGAGAGTCATAGAAAGAAAGATATACTTAGAAAGAGAGAGACATAGAAAGAAAGAAAGATATACTTAGAAAGAGAGAGACATAGAAAGAAAGATATACTTAGAAAGAGAGAGACATAGAAAGAAAGATATACTTAGAAAGAGAGAGACATAGAAAGAAAGATATACTTAGAAAGAGAGAGACATAGAAAGAAAGAAAGATATACTTAGAGAGAGAGACATAGAAAGAAAGATATACTTAGAGAGAGACATAGAAAGAAAGATATACTTAGAAAGAGAGAGACATAGAAAGAAAGATATACTTAGAAAGAGAGAGACATAGAAAGAAAGAAAGATATACTTAGAGAGAGAGAAATAGAAAGAAAGATATACTTAGAAAGAGAGAGACATAGAAAGAAAGACATACATAGAAAGAGAGAGAGATAGAAAAGGTATAAAAATAGAAAGCTAAGAGGGTCAAGTGTACAAAAAATCAGTTAATTTCCACACCACCAACATTTATTTTCTATCATTCACAAAAAGTATTTTCTTTCTTTTCCCCGATTATTTTTCAAGAAAATGATGGATAGACATAGAAAGTATATACATATGCACAGAAAAAAAGAAAGTGGCAGAGAGAAATATGGAGAGAGAGAGAGAAATATACATAAAAAGAGAGATAGAGAGTGAGAGATGCACAAAAGGAAAGAGACAGAGATAAACAAACAGAGATATAGTTGATACATAGAAAGGAAGAACAAGTGATACAGAGAGAGAAAGACATAGAAAAGATATAAAAAGAGAAAGCAAAGAGGGTCACTTGCACACAAAAAATAATCAGTTAATTTCCACACCAAAAACATTAATTTTTCCAATTATACCCATCATTCACAAAAAAGTATTTTCTTTCTACCCACAACACCAGATTATGTTTCAAGATTTAAATCACAATTCTTCCTGTCTTTTTCCACCAGCACCCCCACACTTTTTAAAACTGTAATCTTACTTTGTAAAAGCACTCAACCCTGTTAGAACTGGCCACATTACAATAGTTTCATCTCCCCTCTACCATCCTTGAAGTAGGGCCTGAATGATAAAAAGGTCTTAGCATGGATGTCTGCTGTCACTTTTCTTGGTGTAGGAGTGCAAAAGGATTCATTTAGAATATAACTGTTTGTCAACCTGGTTACATGGGAGAGATTGCACCCATGGAGAAGGTACCTTACCTTCATAGTGACCCTTTGATCCCCAGCCTTGATAAAGCTCCAACTTTCAAAATGCCTGGTTCTCAATAAGAAAGTCTCAACCAAAGAGATGAAAATAATCTATTAGGTGAATAGGAGAAGCAAATGATCAGTAATTCTTTTAAGCAGTAGCTGCATCAGCACTACTGTCTGGTTGGACTACATGGACTATTTGGAGAAAACAGTAGATGGGAACTATACAAGAATGCTGAGTACTGTTTTGAAGAAATCCTGGAAGCAGCACCCCAAAGAACTGTAGCTATACAGCCACTCACCTCCCATCTAACAAACCATCCAAGCAAGACATGGTGGGCACTGTTGATGATGAATAAGGACAAACTCATGACATTATCTTATAGATTCCAGAGTTAACTGACTGGCAAAAACATATATTCATCAGCTCTGTGCAGAAACTGGATGCCATCAAGAAGACTTGCCAAGGGAAATAGCTCATAGGTACAGATGGTAAGAGAGAGTCAAGGGAATTCATGCTGCTAGCATATCTTGATGATGATCAGAGAGAAAATAGAGACCCCACCCAAATAAAAATGATGTCTTATTGGAAAAGGAAATAAAAATTAACAACACCCCAATAGAAATATCCAAGAGGAAAATTTTTGAACCTGGTCTCCCAGACTATTGGTGAACACTCTATTCATGAGGTCATATATAAGGTAAGAATTTTGATAACCTGGGAAATACATAAAAGAGTTCAGTTCATGGTTTGGTTTGATTTTATGGCATATCAACTATTGTCAGTTATTTAATGCCAGATTCTCTTTATACATATGATTTGTAAAAGCATAGTTTGTAGATAACATTTTTAAATGAGTCAGAGTGGATTTTTTTTTCACACAAGTATTGCTATTGTTTGCATACAGTTAAATAGTTTGAAATATTCTAACATGAATATTACTATTTAGTATTAATCACTTTTTTGCACTCAAATAGTTTCAAATATTGCTACTTAACATCAATAGTCTTATTTGAACACAGTAAAATGGTTTCAAGCATTGCTATACAACACTAACAATTCAATTAAACATGAGTCATTTATTTACACACAGTTAAATAGTCAAACTGTTCTATTTCTAACAATTCCATTTAATCCAAGTTATTTGTTTGCACACAGTTTAAATGTCAAACAGTTCTATTTGACCTGATAGGTCCCTATCTGGTGTTACCATTTTGGGTCAGAGTGGACTTGGGAGTAATGACAATGAAGTAGTAATCCACATTTTCTAAAGCTCCAGAGCTGGAGCCTCACCATTGAATGATTTAATGTCCTATCCAGGACACTTGTTGGAGGGAGGGTCTTACCCTTCAGCAGAGATGCAGTTGGTATAATTCACAGCCTCAGCCGACTAGGCTGTTTTGTTCATGGTAAAAAAAAAAAAATCACTGTCAAGACAGGTCATGAATATACAATTATAATGCTACCTACATTCCAAATCGTCATTTCTATATTGCTTGTTTGAAGAACCTTAAATTATTCAAACCACAAGATGTAGAATTTTCATTATTACTAATGCATCAATCTTTTTATTGCTTTTTATCATAAAATTTCAGGTCAAATAGTTAAATAAAAATCATTATTATTCTTAGATCATCCTTTTTTTATAGCCTCTTATTATCACAACTGTCAAGGTCAAATACCATCGGACTGTTAAAATAAGACTCATAATTATTTTCATTATTATCCATAGACTTGTTCCCTTCCCTCTTATATCAACTTAATATCACAATTTTTGAGGTCAAATATTTTCCAACAGTTAAAGTAAAAATATTTTCCTTATCATTTTTAAGCTAGAAAATAAATCAAGAAAGAAAACAAAATTTGGACAATAGCCAGCTTAGAACCTTGGGATAAAAACCAAGAATAATGTGATGAAAAAAATAATTAGTCCAAAATAAACAGTTTATTTTATTTGTCTATTTACTTTCCAAATATCTTTAACACTAAAGTCAGTAGAAATATAAACAATGAATAAAGATGTGTACTTAATTTCATCTTGTCAAATGTAAGGCTATACAAAGTAAAGGCCAGGCAGCTATGCAGGTAGAGTCTGATTGGAGGTGGGTGTATAGAGGCTTACAAACATACAATTACCAAAAAGCTTTTTTTAGCACAGGGCTAAAACTAAATAATTAACAAAATAGCTATGATACTTATTGCTTGGAATAAATTATGATTAATACTAAAAATTTCTCAATTGAAAGTTGATGTTAAAAGAATTAAAACCAAATAATTGATTGTTCAAAATATAGATATTAGATGAAGTAGGATACCAAATACCTGATTGCTTATCAGACAGAGAAACTAGTATCCACAAAGTTATTAAAATGTCACTTTTTTTATGTTACAGGCTACGTTACAGAAAAGGTTTTAAGAGAAAGAAGAAAATATTTGATGATAAAGCTTTTATTGTTAAGAGTATCAAGATTTTTTTGAAAAGATAGATTATGGGGATTTTAAAATTCCACTGGATACCACAATTCAGTTGATGTTTTTTTCTGTTTTGTGATGTGTAATATTGTCTTGCAGGAATTCTATAACAAACAACTTTTTGTGTGTTTCTTAAATGCATCATTTCAATATGAAAAGAGAGCATAGAATTATATTGTCAAATACTTTTTCCGAGAATTTTTTGTTTGTTTGAGTCTCCTAAAGCACTAAAGGCTTTTGAAGTTTTAAAATTTTTGCATGAATGTAATTAAAAGGAAAAAAATCTTTAATATTATTAAGATTATTATTATTTCTCAGACTCAGCATTCATTACATTTTTTCCTTTCCTGATTCTTTGATAAATATCACTTCCCAATTGATTTATACAGGTACACTTTCTCTGCTTTCTGATCAATAAGAAATATTGGTTTCTAGTAATTGGTATAGTTAATTAGCTAATTATTGGATATCACTATAAAGTTCTTGGCTGAAATAAAAAGAAAAAGAATTTCTCATTTTTAAGTAATTAATAATTTAGGTTACTCCATTTTTCACTTAAGTCAAAGACTCCAGTTGCATAGCTGCCAGGCCTTTATTTGGTATAGCTTTGGTCAACAGCTCATTGGCATAGTGTGTAGAGTGTTCGCCAATGGTTTGGGAGACCTGGGTTCAATCCCAAGTCGCGTCATACCAAAGACTTTAAAAATGGTACTTGATACCTCCTAGCTTAACACATAGCAATATAAGGTATGTGTCAAGGGTAAACTGGAGCAATCCAGGGAAAGGAGTAGTGCCCTCCTCTACACCTCAGTGTAGTAGCTATTGAAAAGGGAGCCTTCTGGTCACCCTCAACTACGGTCACCAGCTTTACTTACTTTGGTCAAATGTGAAGAGATTCACTCCAAAAGTAATACCACCTATTTATTTATACTGAAACTACTGAGAGTACAATAATACCCTTAGATAGAGGAGTTTTCTGCTCAAAATATTATTTTTTTGCATATTTCCCCCAGCAAGAAACAAGAGCATGCAAGCTGTGATTGTTAAAGGACTGAAAGTAATGTCTTGTATATTATCATAGTGATGACCATTGTCAAAAATAAATGTGGTGGCATGGCAGAAGAAAAGCAGCCGATAACCTATATTGTTTGTCTTATTTCAGATAGCAGCCAAGTGTTGGTTTGGCAAAAGGTCATTTGGCATAACAGTGGAGTGTCATTTAATTTCTCAATGCAGAAAAAATTTCACAGTAAGAGGTGTACAGAGAAAGTAATTCCTCTTATTATAATGTTCCACAGTATCAATGGTGAGTATTGGCGGTATGGCAGTATAGGCAAAACCTTCCTGCTAATAACCCATAATCATGATAATTTTTCATTGCAGCAGATAGCAGTTGAGAGGCAATCTGGCAAAAATGGTGTTTGGCATGAAAGCAAAGGTGTGACACAAAATTCCTCTTGAAGTAAAAAAAAAAAAAAAAAAAAAAAATTGCACTTATCGACATTAATCAATGCTTATTGCATGTTTATGAAACCAAATAGTTGATGTGAGCACAGTTAGGCAGTGGGTAATGCATTTCAGTAGAAGTGACAGTCACTTAAGTAACAAGCAGTCAACCTATGTTTTGTTGCTGTTGTTACTGATGAAAGTCCAAAAAAAAAAACAACTTTTTGTAACAAAAAACTTCTATCCAATGGTGGGATTATAATTCCTGTATTTGTTGCAGTTTCTGTTAAAATACATAGAAGGCATTATTTTTTAGCAAACACCTCAGATAAAGGGGGAGAAAAAGAATCAAATGGTATTTTTAAATAGTAAATGAACAGTAAATATAATTATATATAAGTGTACATCAACTTAAAATGTTTAAGACTGAGATATGAAGTAAGTGATGCATTTATGGGTGTGATTTTAATGGCACTCAAAGCTTAGTTTGTAATGTAGCTGCTATAGGAGAATTACAAATTCCCCAAAGTAAAATATGCAACTTCCTTGTCTCATGGGGGGGGGTTAACCTTTATCCAATACAAATTGTTCTTTGATGTAGAAATAATGAACCAAGTGAAGTGTAAAAAGAAACATTTTTTTTTTAATTTCAAAAAGTAACTAAAATTACAAAAAACAACAACACTAAAATCATTTAAAAAAGCAAACACTAAAAACAAACCCTGAAGATCTAAAAAAAAATTAATCTTTTTAAAAAGCTAAAAATTTTAAATCGACTAAGATAAATTAAAAATTTAAAAGAAGAAAGAAACTAAATTAAATTTAAAAAAAAAACTAAAATTTAAAGGGCAAGAAAATACGAATAAAAATGAATTTGGAATAATGACTTTATCTAAAAAATAAATAAAATACTATATCAACACTACTAGTTTGTAATAAAAAAAAAAAAAAAAAAAAAAAAAACCCAAAGAGTATAAGTTTATAGGTGTGATTTAGATTTCTATAATTCCAATGGCTCTCGTAGCCTAGTTGGTAAAGCAGATGATCTGGATAACCAGACTTCCCCTTAGCAAATGGGGATGGGAATTTGAATTACACCAAGAGTTTATTCTTTATTATTGTCTCCAATATGTGCTGTTTCTCACTGTGGTAGAAATAATAACCGAAATGAGTTGTAATAAATAGCAACCAAAAATAAAATATTAAAGAAAACATGAGTCAAAATTAAAGTAATAATTCACAAACCTGTCTGTAAATTCAAATTTTGAACACTGCACTGGTTCGGAAGTTCAACCGTTGTACAATAGATGGCATTACTGTAGCTGCTGAGCATCACCCTGCAAACACAATGCAGTTGTTGTAGTCTCTCTGTGGTATAACGGTGTTATTTGGGATTTCACAAATATATAGGTTTCAGACATCTAAGCTAAAATTTATCTTAAAAAAAAAAAAACAACAAAAAAAATTGTTTAAATAAATTGTTTGCTTAAATATCAAATATTTTTTGAGGCCTTGTTAAACTTTATTTTTACAAGCAAGATATCAAGCTGTAGTTCCCATAATTTGTGGAAATTAATAAAAAAAAAAGTGTAGTAGTTCCCAGAAACCTCTTACAGGAAGAAGGAGCTGTGCATGCCTGAAAGACAGACTTACTGACACTAAAGATAAACTCTGCCAGACTTCAGCACGACCTCTCAGACTGGAAGGACTCTTTTCCATTTGGCTGCTAGTAGTGAACACATGTGGTGATTAGGTCTTGTGGCCTGACAATGATCCACATCTGCTGTTAGAAAACCAACACCACCAAAACATATATTATTATTGGACATAATCACTGACTTTAAACTTATCACAAGAATTTCCATGTCCACTGAATAGTTGTTAAACCTAGAAATAAAGTTTTGAGTTGAAAGTTACCTTTGTCCCTTTCCTTCCTTCCATAATTCTTTTGCAGCCTTCACAGACAAAAAAAAACAACAAGTTAATTGGGATAAGAAGAGAACAAAGGAGTCAGATATGCTAAACCCAAGGAACACAAATCCAAAATATACAAAACAACAAACACCTTTAAAAAAAAAAAAAAAAAACTCAACCAAACCTTCCTATTCCAAAGGAGTCAGATATGCTAAACCCAAGGAACACAAATCCAAAATATACAAAACAACAAACACCTTTAAAAAAAAAAAAAAACTCAACCAAACCTTCCTATTCCCCATAAATTAGAAGTTATTCTAATGCACCTTACCCACTTAATAAAATGGTAGCAATGAAAATTTTTCTGAGTGAGCAACAAAATTTTAAAAGAAGTAAAGAGGTGGTAAGAACCAGTTAGAAACAAATGAAACCAACAAGTTTTGGTGAGAGAAGACATCAGAGAAGAAACGTACAAATATTTATAACAATTTTTTGTTTATATCAACCAGAGTTCAAATAACTTCTTTGAAGAAATATTTTTGCTTAAATTCCCTTTCCCTTTTTTTTGAGGAAATGAGTGTGAATTGGTTTGAAATGTTTCTTCATTGAGTAGACTTAGAATATGTAATTTGCATTCGCTGCAGAAGGGTAACCCCCCCCTCCAAGAAAGGTGTCCTGGTATGACATTAAACTTCAGCTAGTGGTGATGCTCTAGTTCAGAGGAGAATGGTGTCACTCTTTCATTTCCTTTACTCCCAGGTTCATTTTGACCCAGAGTCTTTGTCCCAGTTGGCTGGGGCTGTAGAATACATCAACTGCTTTTCTGCAGAGGGGTAACCCCACCACACCATAAATGAATGTCCTAGATATGACACGAAACAATCTAATGGTAAGGATACAATAATACTGGAACTTTAGGGAATGCGGAGTACTACTTCATTGCCAATGCTCTCAGGTCCACTTTAACCTGGAGTGGTAGTACCCGATGGGTCCTAGAGAACTATATTGTGTACTTATGCTAAACTGAATTGTTTGAAATAGTACTGTTTTGACATTTAACTGTGTGTAAACAAAAAATTATACTAAACTAAATTGTTTGAAACTTATCAAAATAACTTAATTTGGCGTTAAATGACCTGAAAAGCATTGACAAACAAAACAAACAACCAACCATAGTCTTTGTAACTGTAAGGACACCATGTAAGAGTCAAATAGATCTGTTTGAGATAATATTCAAAATCATTTTAAACTATATAATTGATGGGGTATTGATATTGCAACTAAGTTTGTAGTATCTACCTGTTTAAAATGATTGTAAAGACACATTTTTGGAAAATTCTGACCAGTCAGGGTGCAACTTTTAAAAATATTCAGAGAATAGATTTAGCAGCTTTCTGACAAGTTAAAAGTGTCCATTTTTATGCTGTACATAATTGGGGACCCTAACTGTCAAAAATCAATTTTGGCATAAAATAACCTCTCAACTTGTCATGGAATCAACCAATTAAATCTGAGTAAGAGATTTTTATTCAAGAAAAATGTGAATGATGTTCGGTGATTTCATTAGAAAATAGTCTTTTTTCTAATATATTTATATCTGCTAAGTTTTAAAACATTAATTTGCTTTGAGGATTTAATTTTTGATAAAAACTAACTTTTTATAAGTGAAACAGAGTTAGTTGGCTATAAAGTGGGGGTTCATTTTACAAAAATACATTATAGAACTCAAACTATATTCATTTCCAATTTAGACAGAAAATATTTGTTCTTATGAAATTAGATTTGTTTGGAGATAATGTTTAAGAAAATAATCATGAACTTAATTAATTGGTTCTTAAAACATTGATATTGCAACTAAGTATGAAGTGCTTATCTATTTAAAATGATTGTGAAGATAAATCTTTGTACCTTATAAAATTGGAGACTATGATTGTTTAACTAACTTTGGCACAAAATAATTCAAAGGCTGACATAAAACTCAACAAAGAGTATTGAGATAGAAGCTAAGCTTATCAAAACAGAAATGCATTTAGGAGTCAAATAGATCTGTTTGAAAATTTATTAGTATTAGATAGAAATACTTGAAATCATATAACTGAGGGCAAATAATATTAAAAATAGTTACTTAAGTATTTATGAAGAGTTATCACCATTAGTTACTTGAAACCATATAATTTCTTGCAAATTATTGGTGTGACATTGAAATACTTGAAACTGTACAATGGTGTACAAACAAATAATTATAATAATTAAATAGGAATAGTTACTTTAAACCATATAATTGGGTATAAATAATTAGTATTAACCGAGTCATTGGGCTAATGAGTAGAGTGTTTGTCAATGGTCCAGGAGACTGGGGTTCGATCCCAGGTCAAGTCATACCAAAGACTCAAAAAAATGGTACTTGATGCTGCCTAGCTTAATACTCAGCATTATAAGGTATGGATCAAAGGTAAAGTGGAGCAATCCAGGGAATGGAGTAGGCCTTCCCTACACCTCAATGTAGTAGCTATTGAAAAGGGAGCCTTCGGGTCACCCTCAACAAAAGTCACCAACTTTACTTAATTAGTATTATACAGAAATACTTGAAACCATACAACTATATGCAAAAAAAATGATTATAGACAAAAAAAAATGTAATGAAACATGGATAATGAAATCATGATTATAATTAAATGAATCACATTTTGGTTGGTTGGTTGGGTTTTATGGCATATCAACTTTTGTAGGTTATTTAATGCCAAATCCTCTTTATACATATATATAAGATATATATGATATAGTTCTGTTTCAAACAATTCAGTTTAGCATGAGTACACAGTTTAATTGTCAAAAACATTTCCATTTAAAGCTATTTAGTTTATTCAAACAGTTCTAATTCAACGAATTCAGTTTAGTATAAGTACAGATTTTGTTTACACACGGTTAAATATCAAAACAGTTCTATATTAAACAATTCAGTTTAGCATAAGTATGCAGTTAGTTCTATTTAACATATAGATAGGGCCCTATCAGATGCTACCATTCAAGGTCAGAGTGGATTTGGGAGCGATGGCAATGAAGAGGTGCTTCACATTCCCCCAAATTCTAGCATCACTGGAACCTCACCATCAGATGGTTTAGTGTCATATCCAGGACACTCATTGGAGTGGTCTTACCCCTCTGCAGAGGTGCAGTCGGTGTATTCTACAACCCCAGCCAACTGAGCAATCACATTTTGATGTGAAATATAAGGCACATGGAGTTGATGAGCCATTAAACAAATAAATCAAACCAAAATGAAAAAGAGGGCATAGTCCACAGTTCTTTAGGTATTATTTATTACAAAAGAAAAATTCTAACAATTTTTTAACCAAAAATGATATTACCTTGTAACCATACTTTTTTTGTAAAGCTACATACTTATATTTTTGGTTACAGGAGATTATTGTACAGTTTGGTAATAAATAATACCTAATAATATCTGTTTTGATGGTGTAAAACTAGAAGAAAATTGATATTCTTAGAAAATTATAGAGGAATAGTCTGTGTGCATGTGTATATATATATATATATATATATATATATATATATATATATATATATATATATATATATATATGATAAATAAATATATATTAGTTTTTATATGTATTTAATAGCATGGATGCTTATCTGCAACCACAGGTTTCATGCTGTCTTACTACAACAATCATCAGGCAAAGAAAGCATAATACCGCTTTTAGTCTGCCACAAACCCACCAAGTGAGAAAGTGACAACCAACACTGTTATAACATTATATATATATATATATATATATATATATATATATATATATAAGACATATTATAATTATAACAGTTTATGGTTGTCACTATCTCACTTGGTGGGTTTGTAGCAGACCAAATGCGGTATAATTTGGAGAGTGCTCAATATCTGTGATAGAACTGTTATATAAAAATAATAAATAAATATATATTAGTTTTTATATATATTTAATAGCATGGATGCATATCAGTGACCACTGCTTTCACGCCATCCTATTAAAACAATCATCAGGCAGAAAAAGAAAGATATTGGAGAAATCGAAAAATACAGTCAAAAGAATGTTAGGGTTGTGTACAACTCTTTTTGTGTGCACGTATTTAGATTATATTTGCGTATTATTGTGTGTGGTTGAATAAGTGATTGTTAGTATGTGTGTGTGTGTGTGTGTGTGTGTGTGTGTGTGTGTGCGTGCGTGTGTGTGTGATGATACATGTGCTGCATGGCAAATTTGAGGTTGTCTCCCAGATATACGATTCGCGATGTGAAGCAAAAGTCGAGACAGATAAAGACAGATACACAGAAAATCATTGATAGATACCTACTTTGATTATAGATATCTATCAAAGTTATATTCAAGAAAGAAAGTAGGAAAAAAAAAAAACAACACAAAAAAGAAAAAAGAAAAAAACAAGTTTGGTTTGAATATATATTTACTATATAGAGAATTTGTATATGGTGTAATTATTTCTGTACTGCAAAGTATTTTTAGTTCTGTAATAAATAATACTTCATAATATCTATTGATTGTATGTTTCACTAGAAATAAATGAAATCCTGGTATCTTTTGAAGAACTTTTGATGAAAAAATAAATAAGTAGCAGTTTACTTATTTATCATGTAATGCTGTATGAAAAAGAAATCATTTGCGACAAAACAATTTTTAAAAAAATTTCTGTTGTGTAAAGTTTATTGCAGTATTACAATAATGATAATAAACAGAATATCACCCAGACTTGTGTGTAAGAGAAAATTAATTTAAAAGATGGGAGAGATAACAGTCTTTGCCGCAATTTAAATTCACTTAACGAGTGATGTTCCATAATTAATTTTATCAGCAGGTTTCATAGAGGGATAGTTCAGGAATGAAATCAGTTCATCCTTGGCACAAATACAAATATCAAGTTGGAACAAAATAAATGGTCATTTTGAAACCACAAACTTTCAAACAACTTTGGATTTAGACAACTTCAATAGTAAAAGTATGTATTTATTCAGCTCCTCCACCATAAGCATGTGATACGAGGTCAATTCTTAAGCAGACTTTAACAGGTTTGAATTCAAAATTTTCCTTCTCCTAGACTGGTTGGCATACAAGGTCTGCCTTACTATTTATCCATAGCTAAAGAGAAAATAGTTTGATTTATGCCTTTCTCTAGGGTATCAGTGCAATGTGAAATGCAAATAGCCTTTTTTAGGATTTGAACAAAAAAACATTTCTTATGAGATGATAACCATTACGCCTAAAGTGCTTCCATTTATAAATCAAAGTAAGCACGATTAGAAACAATAATCCTCTATAAAAATGGGGTAAAAGAGTTCATAAGTTGGTAGAAAGAATATTCTGCATTGGTGTATGCACCAAAAGGTGCAGACAATATAAAAAAGTATCGAGACTGAAGCTGTATTTACCAAAATCAGAAATGAACAATAAATGATGTATATATTTTTTTTTTTACATAGTCTCCTTGACTCTTAAAACAATTATTCCAGAGAGTTTTCTATTGGTCAAAGAACCTCTGAAACACATACTCATTTTAATGTTCTCCACATCCTCTGAATCTTTCTTTTTAAATGAATTTACAGTCAATGAAAGAAGAGGTCTATGGAACGAGGTATGGTGATTTGGTTTGATAGCGTATCAACTATTGTAGGTTATTTAATGCCAAATCCCATTTATACATACATACATATATGATTTGTAAACACATTTTGTCGATAACATTCTTAAACAAGCTTGAACTTTTTTCCCCCCATACAGTTAAATGTTTTCAAGTATTGCAATATAACAGTTACAATTTCACATCAGTTTGCACAAGGTTTGTTCTATTTGATCCATAGGTAGGTCCCTATCAGGTCAGAATAGACCTGGGAGAAGAGGCAATGAAGGGGTACTCTGCATTCTTCAAATCTCTAAGGCTGGAGCCTTGCCATCAGATAGTTTACTGTCATACTAGGTATGGTGAATATAGAGTGCGTTGCAATGGTGCAATCTAGTGTTTTGCCAAAAACATTTTCTAAAAAAAACAATGTCAAGGCTAGATTCCGAAATCTGTTTAAATTGACACTGGCTTATCTTGATAAAGTCTTGACTAATCAAGAGCAATATAGACATCTTGACCTCATCAACTCTTTTGATACGAAGCAACAGCAGTATCATAACTTTTATTGTTATATTTCTTTTTAAGTCCTCCATGACTTCAAATCTTACTCTTGAGATGAATTTTCAGCTAAGGAATTGATAAAAAGTTACACCAAACAAGGGGGTCTGGAGAGTATGGAGGGTGCTGCACTTATATAATCCTGTGTTTCACCAAAAATTTCAAATCAAAATGTATTATGATTGGTGACTAAAACATATAGCAAATTGGTGATGATTCATCAAGACAAAAAGTCAAGACTTCTTGACATGATTACTTTATCATATAAGATACTTAGCAGTTCACATATCTTTATTCAAACTTTAAAATTAAAAGAAGAATTTAAAGCTTCAGTAACAAGACCTTTTTTGGTTGGTTTTATGGCATGTCATTTCTTATTGGGTTATTTTATGCCAAAGTCAGTTCAGTAAGCTGTATTTACCAAGACAGAAAGGAGCAATGAATGAAAAATCAATCTTCTTCAAAACAGTCCTTTAGCATTCAACACATTTATTCCAGAGAGTTTTCTGTTGGTCAAAGTACCTTCAAAACCATGCTTTTGATATCATGTGAAGATTTGCCATCATATTAATTTTAATGTCCTCCGTATACACAATTCTTTCTTTTGAAATTGATTTTCAGTTGAGGAAACAAAAAAGTTACATAGAGATAGGCCTAGTTAATATAGAGGGTGCTGTTTTGGCACTATCTTGTGTTTCATCATAAAATTCTGTTCCGGAAGAATCAAAATTAGTTTCATAATTTTTTTTTCCACACAATTTAGCCCTAAGATTGCGTTATTATATAAGTTGCACAGCTGTTTTGAAGCTTCAGTCTCGATACTTTCTGATCATACCTTATATAGAGGCATCTAAGGCCAGAAAAAAATGGTAATGAATTGCAGGATGGATCTGGTAAATAGGAAGGATACAACAGGATCTTGATAATTTGCATCCATTGTTTTGTCAGGTTGCGAGCAATATTGAACAAGTCCTGGCAGCAACAGCCCACAGGACACCAACTGTACGGCCACCTGCCTCCCATCACGAAAACTATCCAAGTTAGACGAACAAGACATGCAGAACACTGCTGGAGAAGCAAGGACGAGCTCATAAGTGATGTACTCCTATGGACCCCCACATATGGCCGAGCAGAAGCAGGACGACCAGCTCAAACATACAGCAGCTATGTGAGGATACGGGATGTATCCCTGAAGACCTGCCAGAGGTGATGAACGATAAGGAGAAGTGGCGAGAGATATCTGTGCTAGTGGCATGATGATGATGATGTTTGGTCAGGTGGCTTGCAATGTATGAGGGCTTGCAGTGGGATAGTTTCCACTAAAAATTTGAGAGGCAATTCATTTTTCAAGTCGTTGGAACAAAAACTGTATTGATTGGTAACAGGCCCAGGAATAAAGAGGGTTTAGATTAGTTTACTTAATTCATTTGTAAATGTTTGATTATTATAACTAAATGATAAACAGCATTCTTTGATAGACTCTTACACTAGTGCTGGCTGATCAGCAAAAACTTACATTCATCAGTGCTGTGCATCTAGACGACTTACCAAGAGTGATGGCTGATAGGGATGGATGGCAAGATAGAGTCAAAGGAATCCATACTGTTGGGATGCCTTGATGATATTTTCAATGTTCCATTACCCTATTTACCAACCCCTCTGCTCAGGCAGGATATGACACAAGGTCAATTTTTAAGCGGAGTTTCACAGGTTTGAATTTAGAGTTTTCCTTCTCCTAGACTAGTTGCCTAACCAAAGCTGAAGAACTCAGTCTGTCCTACTATTTACCCATAGCTGGAGGGAGAATAATTGGATTCATACCTTTCCCAAGGGTATTAGTGCTATGTGAAATGCAATCAGTCTCGTCCAGGATTTGAACTCATGTCGCCGTGTCCATTTCCTATGACGATAACCATTACACCATGGGCACCTCAATGTTCCATTACAATCATTTGAAAAATTCTTTTTAATCTTTATTTTGCTATGATAATCAGTTGTTTACACATAGTTACATGGTATCAAGAAATTCTATCTCATACTAATATTAGGTCAGTTGGCTGGGATTGTGGAATACACTGACATCATTACCATTCTCCCAAGTCCACTCTGACCCGGAGTGGTAGCACCTGATAGGGTTCTATCTATAGGTCAAATAGAATGTTTGGCATTTAAACTGTGTGCAAACAAATGACTGATGTGAAATTGTTACTGCTACAAAGCAGTACTTGAAACCATTTAACTGTTTGAGAAAAAAAATGAGCTCGGCTCATTTAAAAATGTTATCAGCAAAATGTATTTACAAATCATATTCTATATATATATGTATATTATTTGGCATGAAATAATCTACAATGGTTGATATGCCATAAAACCAAACCAAACCTCATACTGATATATATATATCTATACAGTTTAAAATAACTATGCCTATGTAATAATAGTCCTTTTTTTGACATACCATTCTATGGTTTCAAGTATTCCAACCTAATACCAATAATTTGTACACAATTATATGATTTAAAGCGACTAATAATAATCCTTCGTAAACAATTATAAACCTTCTAGTAACTATTCTTAATACAAATAGTTTGCACACAGTTATATAGTATCAAGTATTCCTATCTAATACAAATAACTAGAAAACAGATCTATTTGACCTATAGAAGGGAGTTGAACAAGTATTGCCTCTCCAGAGTGCTGTACAGGAGCCTAAATCATCGGATATAGTTTAGTGTTATACCAACGACACCCTCTTTTAGGTGGGTCATAGTCTGATGAAAATGATGCAGTCAACATATCCTTAGTCGCACCAACAGTCTTCTTAACAGAAAGGCAAAGATTAAAAAATATATTAAAAATAAATGACAGCACAGTTTAATATCATAATGAAAGAAGAATTTCATAGGCTCTTTGACCAAAGGAAAACTCTCTGGAAGTATTGTGTTAAGAGACCAACAGGCTATTTTGAAGAAAATTAATATTTCATTCATTGTTCCTTTCTATCATGGTAAATACAGCTCCAGTTTCTCTTTTTTTTTTGTTGTTGGTGGGAGGGAGTTCACATGGTGTAGTGGACTGCAATATAGTGGTAAACAATTTTGATTTCTAGTCATGCTTAATGTTTACTTTTGAACAAATACCTTGGGAAATCTACCCAGCTATGGCAATATATGTAATACCACTACTGTTCTTCTACAATGATCGATTTGGCATTAAGTAACCCACAAAGGTTGATATGCCATTAAAAACAAAGAAACCAAATCAAGTTTCCTTTTGGTCACACTCTATCGAGAAACCTATTAACAGAAAGTTTTTGGAGAGAGAAGAAAAAAGGAAGAGAAAAAGAAAAAAGAAAATGGAAAAGAAAAGGAAAGGAAAGAGAAAGGAGGAAAAAAGAAAAGAAAAAAAGAAACTGATAATAATAAGCCATGAAAAACGGACATTATTTTGTTCCAGTTTAATATAATGGTGCTCATCTCTTTTAAATGTATTATCAGTAAGGACCATCATCTACTATAATATGATCTCTTGTTTGTGAATGGAACACAATTACCAGTTAAGTGTTAGATATCTGAGGTGAGCATCATTGTTTTTGTGTAAGATAAGAACAAAATGAGTTGTCAACACAAATGAGGCCAATTTAAGTGAAACATCGTGAAGGTCAAATGTTGGAACTATCATTGCATACAACATAAATATATAACCCCTCCTCCAAAAAAAAAACAAAAAAAAAAAACAAAAAAAAAAAAAACAAAAGCAAAACACAAAAACTTCTCTAGTTTGGGTTATTTGTTTAATGGCATATCAACCCCTTATAGGTTATTTAATGCCGAAATTTAATTCATTTATAAATGTTTGATTAAAATCATAACTACAGTTTCAATTCAGACTGCAATCATTATTTTCTTGAATGCACTTTTTTGTTTAGCAAAATAATAATCTGCAGAGAGTTATATGGTATCAAGTATTCTAATCTAAGGCTTATAATTTATACACAATTACATATATGCACATATGAATATATGCAAACACACACACACACACACACACATATGAATATACGCAAATACACACGTGTGCACATACACATATATAAATATTTACACACACATACATTTATAAATACACACGGGGAAGACAACTAACCTCTTGTAGCAAAACGTGTACGTTTATGCCTGGCGCGCAAAATGAGTGGTGAGACCGAGAGAAAAGAAACATGGCTGACCTAACTCCTCAATCTAAAATAAATCGCGGCCTCGAGCGAAGAGAATTTGTGAGAATGGCGTATGCTAAATCTTTTGAAGTGAGTGTACTGGCCAATTTTAAAAAAACTCTTCATGCAGGAGAGCGGACGATAGTGAGAAAGACGCAATCGAATGAAGACGACATTTTTCGTTGGAAGAGACATAAAAGAGTGAAGACGTTATTTTTGTTAGCAATCACTGGAATCCATTTCAACCAGTTTCAGAACAGAATATAAATACACACAGGTAATGGTGGTGTTCAGCTTCTTTGATTCCTGATCACTGACAATTTCTAATTTAATGCATTTCTATAATAAACTCATTAGCAATGCTTTTACATCTATACAAGGATAAGCTAAAACGTTCAGAGGCTGAAGTCATATCAGCTTTGGATGACTTTTCCGACCAATGGGATCTAAGCACTGCAACACCGATGGAAGAAGTGAGAGTATTACAAAGAGGATTATGTTGAAAAATAAACCTCATTTGATCACATTCCATGGGATCATTTTGGTCACCCTATGAACTTTTCAGCCAACCCTCATTTATATCATCATCATCATCAAATTACATTGCTAGCATGGATTTCCCTGACCCTTTTTCCATCCGTCCCTATCATCAATTGCTCCTGGCAGGTTTTCCAGACTACATCCTGTGTCCACACAGAGCTGTTGTAGGTAAGATCTTGTTTATCGGCTAACACTGATACGCCCATGTGAGGAGAATGTCACTTAGAAGTTCATCCTTGAAGCTCCAGTAGTGACCCCCATGTCTTGTTAGTCTTATTTGGTTGGTTTTAGAGATGAGAGGCACTTAGCCATTCAGCCATCGTTTTGTGGGGGGTTGCAATATTTGATAAATTCTATTTGTAAAGCTTGCATTATTTTCTGATTACTAACAATCCCCTTTGATCTTTCACTTTATTCCTAAAATAAAATCAATCAATTAATAATGACTTTCACTGTTTTGGACCAGATTCAATACTCACCAAAAACAGGTTATGACAAATTTTACCTCATGAAGGTTCCTTTCTTTGTTTAACAGTATATCAACTTTCATGGGTTAGTTAATGCCAAAGCCATCCCTTGTAGAAAAACAGTAGTGGTACTATTCAACCCATAGCTGAGAGGGGGAATAAGGAGGTTCATACCTTTTCCAAAAGCATTAGTCCAAAAGTGAATGTAATAGTGTGACTGGATTTTGAACTTGATTACACAGTCCAGCGCATTTGCCACTATGCAATGGAGTCGTTGTGAAGGAGGTTTTTATTCACTGTTACTTTAGAAGGACATTCAAATGATGTAAAAGGGCTTTGTTTGAGATTCCAAGAGGTTAATGAATTTGAGGGACACAGGAGGAGAGTACAACTGTTTAAATTTGGTTTGGTTGGGTTTTATGGCATATAAACCATTGTAGGTTATTTAATGCCAAATCCTCTTTATGCATATATATTAAATATATAGGGTCAGGCAAAATGATCTGACACACCAGATTTAAATCCATGCGATTTTTTTCTCTGGGGATACCTCAAGTCAAAAGTATACAGTAATCGCTCTCAATCTATTGAACAACTTAAAGATGCAATTCGTCAAGAAATTTCTGCCATTCCACATGAAATGACCCGTCGAGTTATAGACAACTTTCGTGAATACTTTCGACAGTGTGTAGACAATAATGGATCCCATTTGACCGATTTAATTTTCAAAACCTAATGAAACAGAATGGCATTATATGTACTTTTCGAAAATAAAAACACTTTTTTGTTTCTTTACTTTATTTGTCTTTTATCAAACCTACAAATGTGTCAGATCATTTTGCCTGACCCTGTATATGTGATTTGTAAACACATTTTGTAGATGACATTCTTAAATGAGCCTGAGCTCTTTTTGGCACACAGTTAAATGGTTTCAAGTATTGCTATATTACAGTCACAATTTAACATCAGTCATTTCTTTGCACACAGTTTGTTCTATTTGAAACATAGATAGGATCCTATCAGGTGCTCCCCCTCCGGGCCAGAGTGGACCTGGGAGTAAAGTCAATGAAGAGGTACTCTACATTCACCAAATCTCCAAGGCTGGAGCATTGCCATCAGATTATTTAATATCACACCCAGGACACTGAGAGATGCAGTCAGTGTATTCTATAGTCCAAGCTGAATGGGCTGAACAGTTTAAATGTTACAATGAATAAATAAACTGCTTTAAAAGAGTTAATAAATAAGACTATCAAGACATGTCAAAAAAGCAAGGCTTGATAGGGTGCTACTGAAATGGCATAAATTGAGGAAACTAGCCCAAATTAACCAAGGTATAATTGCATCGAGAAACATTACATTAGATTCTACAGAGAAAATAATTATAGGTGACCAAAATAATAAACAAAAGAAAAAACAACATTAGAGAATAACAATGTTAAAAGAAATCAGCGCAGATGTAATGCTCAAATCATCCAATCAGTCGATTAAACAGATATCAACAGCACATGAACAATACAGATCAACAAAAACATTAAATGATTAAACAAATCCAGAATCTGAGAAAAGATTAATGGTTTGGTTTGGTTTCATTGTTTAATGGCATATCAACCTTTGTAGGTTATTTAATGCCAAAGCCATCTTTCTTGAAGAACAGTAGTGGTACTATTTAAGCCATAGCTGGGAGGATAAAGGGGTTCATACCTTTCCTAAGGGTAGAAAAGATTATGTAAACCACTAAATTTACTTTCACAAGGAACAAGACTCAGCCTGATATATGAATGAAAAAAAAAAATGAAAAAGAAAAATGTGACATTAATTGCAATATGACTGATGATATACTTCATATAACAGTTATCATTGTTAGAATTGAACTCAGCATAACAAGTTTAAATAATAAACAAGACTTTGCATTTTTATTTTCACTAAAACCCTTGAGAAAAGCATGAAGTCATCATTCCCCCCCTCCGTCATCTATGGGTAAGTAATAAAGCAAACTGAGCCTTTAGCTTTGGTATGGCAACCAGTCAAGAAAAAGGAAAACTCTGGTTAGGTTCATTTTAAGGCATATCGACCATTGTTGGTTATTTAATGCCAAATCCTGTTTTTACACATATACTAAATATATAACTTGTAAACTTATCTTGTAGATACACACAGTTAAATGATCAAACAGTTCTATTTCAAATGATTCAATTCAGCATAAGTCAAGAAAGTTAAATGGTTCCAAGTATTGCTATATATCTGTTGTATTCCCTACATAATGGACTTGCCCTCCTCCATAAATACACGTCAACAAGAATCTTAGATGGAGATCACCATGTTGTATAGCCATAACCATAACGATATCAACTCAACGGTAATACAATACATATTTACAAATACACAATACAAAACACAGGTGGACACTGTTGTTTCAGATACAAATAGGTTTATTAACTTCTGGTTTCGGTCCATGGCGACACGAGGAGAGAGACACAATTCTTACTATGCTGACCACACCAACATGCGGCGCATCTTGTAATGTTTAAGATCTCAATTCATGTCCACCAGTCAAGACCCAAAAAACTTAACCGTCGCTGCAATGGTAGAAAACTCATCTCTATGCCTCAATGGCAGAAACTCAACTGATGTCTTTTCAAAATTCTCAAATTCTCAGGACTGTCTCTTCTGGGCATGATGTCATCCACACTCCAGCCCCATTTTCTGTCTGGGGGTTTATTATGACAATAGTGATTGTCATATCCTTTGCACGTGAGTGTAAAACTGCACCCAATGACTATGCACCTGAACTAAGAGCCGAATAGTTCAAAGCCCTACCAAACTGAATGATAAAATATAATTAAAGAAAAATGATTAATATAAAAAATCATTCCTTAAATATATAACAATCAGACCTGCGTGACACAATCACGTGTGATACCATCTGCGTAGTGGACGCTCAGCTTCCTATCAACTAACTACTGTTTAGCCAGGTTCTCTTGTATCATGTTTCCGTTACTTGAAAATATATGTTTTTCTATCAACCTTTTGCGTTCCCTGTGTCTTTCTTTTGTCAGCATCACAACAGTATCACTAACAATTAAACATCAGTTATTTGTTTACATATAGTTAAATGATCAAACTGTTCTATTTAAAAAACTTCAATTTAGCAAAAGTCATTTGTTTGCACTCAGTTTAAATGTTAAACAGTTTGACCCATAGATAGGACCCTATCAGGTGCTATCATTCCGGGCTAGAGTGGGCCTGGGAGTAATGGCAGTGAAGGGGTACTCCACATTCCCTAATGCTCCAAGACTGGAGCCTCACCATCAGATTTAGTGTCATATTAAGGACACTTGTTAGAGGTGGGTCTTATCCTCCTGCAGAGATGCAGTTGGTGTGTTTTACAGTAATCCCCCACTAGTCAACTAGGCTAAGGGAAACTCAGAATTCAAACTAACTCTGACTGAAAATTACCCCTGGTGGAGGAGTTGGTAAGTATATATGACAGTTCAAGTACAAGCAGTTAATCTTTATCATAATCAATCTAAACAAATAATAAAAACTTTAGAAGATATGACCTCAGAGTAAGATAAAATTAAGGAGAGAGAGAGAGAGAGAGAGAGAGAGAGAGAGATGAATATTCTATAAAAAAATCTCATAAGAAAAGTGATATGGACTCCTATCTGATTTAATAACAAGAATAATAATGTTATATACATATACTGCTGACTCTGGGGTCAGGAATAGCTTTGAGGCCCTAAAAAGCATTATCATTATTAACCCAAAGTGTGCAAGCATTATCTTACAGTTCTGCTAAACTGTATTGGTTTTGCATCATATTGTGAGAATGCTCAATCAATATAGAAAAAACTTGGTATAATTCTTTGTTGTATTTACCACTTTCCAGCAATGAAATATTTGTGATTCATTAATAAAAGTAAAGTTGGTGACCCTAATCAAGGGCAACCCAATAGCTCTCCTTTCATTAGCTACTACAGTGAGATGTAAAAAAGGGTGTTACACCTTTCCCTGGATTGCTCCACTTTACCCTTGATCTGTACCTTATAATGCTGAGTTAACCAAGATGGCATCAAGTACCATTTTTTGAGTCTTTGGAATGACTCGACCTGGGATTGAACCTTGATCTTCCAGGCCATTTGCAAACACTATTCACTAGGCCAATGGCCTGGTCATTAATAATACTATAAAATTAAACAAATTCTTCCAAGTTGTAGCTGTGTCAGTACTACTGTATGGTTGTACCACCTGGACTCTAATGAAACACCTTGAGAAAAAGGCTTGATGGGAACTACATAAGAATTCTGCATGCAATTTTAAACAGCCACTTACATCCCATCTAAAAAACCAGCAAAGCAAGACTTGCTGAAAAGTAAGAATGAACTCATAAACAATGTTCTCCTATGGACTTCTATACATGGACACACCAGTGTTGGCTGTCTATTCAATAGACACTGGATGTTGTCTAAAAGACTCATTAAGAGTGAGGGCTGATAAAGATAGATGGTGAGAGAGTCAAGAGGATCCATGCAGTCAGCAAGCCTTGATGTTACATTGAAGATTCTTATCGAAGAAGAAAAATATGAGTCGCTCTGTCTGCTTTAATCTAATCTATTTATTAATATTCCATTTTGTCTCAATATTAATTTGGCCAGAAATAGAGAAATATTAAAAATGCAGAGGACAACACCACTGGTCAATAAAAATGAAATGCTATCCAGTACAAGAATATTTCAGACAGCCTTAAGTGTTTGCTTGACCACCATCGACATGCATGTTTCAACTTCAGGTTACACTGTACTACTACCACACTAGGTCACTGTGATCTAGAGTGGTAGTACCTGTTAGGGTTCCATCTTTGGGTCAAATAGTTCTTTTTGAGATATGGTTGAAACAATTTTCTGCTACTGGCTCTTAAAACGTAGACATTACAACTAAGTATGAAGTGTTTACCTGGTTAAAATGATTGTGATACATTTACATATTTGAAGACTATTATTGTTAAACTTACTTTTTTATGAAATAACCTTATAAGAGTTGACATGCCATAAAACTAACCATCCAACTGAAGCTAAAGATCTGGAGTACACAGTGAGAATCAAACTCACTATTCAATAGAAACTAAGCTTTGAAACGCAGCTTACAAACCATTACACCACCATTCGTATTAAAAAACAAAGTTTAGATTTGGCACAAAACATACAACATCGAGCGAGGATTAAACTGCTTGCTAGAATAGTTTATTGACCATTATGCTATAATGAGGCATCTAAAACTGCACACCGCTTAGATTTTTCACAATGCTAAATGTACAGTGCACCCGGTGAGAATCAAACTCAGTGTTCAGTTGTAGCATAGTCGTGTCAGCTGGGGCTGTAGAATACACTCACTGCATCTCTGCAGAGGGGTAAGACCTCCAGACAAGTGTTCAAGATGTGACACTAAGCTATCTGATGGTAACTGTTTGGGTTTTATGGCATATCAACCTTTGTAGGTTATTTAATGCCACATCCATTTTTACACAAATAATCAGTTCTATTTCAAACAATTCAGTTTCGCATAAGTACACAGTTTAATTGTCAAAGACATTTTTATTTCAAGCTATTCAGTTTATTCAAACAGTTCTAATTTAAGCAATTCTGTTTAGCGTAAGTAGTTTCAATGTCAAAAACTGTTCTATTTTAAACAATCCAATTAAGCATACAAAACAGTTCCATTTAAAGCAATTCAGTTTAGCATAAGCATGCCATATAGTTCTATTTGACCCATAGATAGGATGCTATCAGGTGCTACCACTCTGGACTAGAGTGGACCTGGGAGTGATGGCAATGAAGATGTACTCCGCATTCCTTAAAGCTCGAGCATTACTGGAACCTCACCATCAGATTGTTTCGTGTCATATCTAGGACACTCATTGGGGGAGTCTTACCCCTCTGCAGAGAAGTAGTTGGTGTATTCTACAGCCCCAACCGACTGGGCAAATCTGATGGTGAGGCTCCACCTTTGGGGCTTTAGGGAATGTTGAGTACTCCTTTGTTATTCCCAAGTCCACTCTGACCCAGAGTGGTAGTACCTGATAAGATCTTGTCTATAGGTCAAATAGAATAGTTTAATCATCTACTATACATGAAAACATTTAACTGTGCAAACAAATTACTGATATTAAATTGAATTATTAGTGCTATGGCAATACATGAAACCATTAAATAGTTTACAAATAAATGAGTTCTGGCTCGTTTTAAAAAAAGTTACTAACAAAATATTCACTTAAAAATTATATATATGTATAAACAGGTTTTGGCCTTAAATAACCACAAATGGCTGTTATGCCATTAAACCAAATAACCTGATATATAGATTTAAGTTATAGTTTATATAAAAGTTAGCGACCATAGTCAATGGGGACCCGAAAGCTCGCTTTTCGATAGCAACTACACCAAGGTGAAGGGAAGGACGCTACTCCTTTCCTTGGATTGCTCCACTTTACCCTTGATCCGTACCTTATAATGCAGAGTTTTAAGCAAGGGGACATCAAGTACTATTTTTCGAGTCTTTGTTATGACTCGACCTAGGATTGAACTCTGGTCTCCTGAGCCTTTGGCGAACACTCTAACCGCTGGGCCAATCGACTGGTGACCATATAATATATGTATAGATAGGATTATGAATTAAATAACCGCAAAGGATTGATATGCCATTAAACCAATAATCTAATCTAATCCTGATAAAGAGATCTAAGTTATAGAAGTATATAATATACAATATATGTATAGATAGGGTTTGGCATTAAATAACCGCAAAGGGTTGATATACTATTAAACCAAATAACCTTACCTCTTCAGTAGTAATTAATCTGAGATAACATTTTGCTAACAATTACACCATGATAAAATCCCTCGCGATTTTAAATCCGTTTAGAGGTATTCAGGAATATTAGATAATTTTTTTATCACTTAGAATATTCAGACTATTGATCTCATCTTTCTTGTTATACTCACAACATTTCGGCTGATACGTCCTTCGGCCTTCTTCGGGTGTTTCATATCTAATTCGGGTACCTACACAGAACCTTGAATTGAACCCTTTATTTGATCCACAGTGGGTAGAATGTTCCAATTCTGTTAACCATGAACGAGAACAAGTGTTAAGTAGGTTAATAAGGCGTTTGGTTGTAATGTGTTCTTGAGTGAGATCATCTGGAGGTTACAGGTTCAATCCCAACTACAGGAAAGAAAAACAAAGAGGTTCTGTGTAGGTTCCCAAGTTAGACGAAACACCTGAAGGTGGCTGAAGGACATATCGGCCGAAACGTTTTGAGTATAACAATAAAGATGAGGACAATACTCAGAATATTCATGCAGCCTCGTGCGACATTTCAGCAAAAAGTTTAGTAAATTACAAAAGTCAGAATATCTTAAAATATTAACAGTAATATACAGGGTATTTCAGAAAAATTTAAGTGATTTCGTAATTTTTCTTTTTTTATCTTTTAAAATTTAACGGATTTTGTAATTTTGAGTAATTCTCATTCAAATGATCACAAATTTTAACAGCAAGCGTAGAAACAACGCAAAACTCTAGTTTGTTTTTTCCTTTTCTGGTATAGAAATGTCATTCACTGGGAGAAGGGGGGGGCACTTAAATATCAAAACATAGAATTTTGAATTCTTTCTACACATGCTGTAAAAATCTTAGATCTTTTGAACGAGAATTAGTCAAATTATTCGATTACTTTCTTGAAACACTCTGAGCATTTGAAACATCCTGTACGGAATGACATCGATTTTTGAA
This sequence comes from Sepioteuthis lessoniana, assembly GCA_963585895.1. NCBI lineage: Eukaryota > Metazoa > Mollusca > Cephalopoda > Myopsida > Loliginidae > Sepioteuthis > Sepioteuthis lessoniana. Next base: position 61,122 of record CAUZXS010002854.1, read on the forward strand.
ACACCCCGTACATTAAAGAATTAGGTATGTAGAGAAGAGGAAAATCTCGTATTTTGGTTTGGCGCGCAATTTAATTCAACACTGAATTTCACCCAATCAGGATGACTTATCCTATTCAGCCCGAACCTTCATTTCCGGCTAGCAAAACGGGTGAGCGGCCAAACCCAGTCACTTCGGCGTGAGACGGCGACCAGAACAGGCGTTCCTCTGGTCGTCCCTGCTTAGCGATGCTTTTTAGCTAAACAAGCCACCCAGTGTGGACATCTCACTGTGGCTTTAACACTAGCCGCAGCAACATGGGCACTCAACGAGGGAACCATCTAATTTATGGATTCTTTACGAGGAATCCCAGTTGAACATAAATTAGAAACATTCAGCATGCCTTCCACAGGCACCACTTCATGTCACCCAAAAAATTGACTATGTCGATCCGAGCGTCACTCAGCTCTCGACAACATGGAGATATCGCAGACTCTCCTCCAAAAACCAGATACAAAACTACACGGTGACTTTAAACACATCCCTCACACGTCCAACAACACGCTGCCATCTCAACATCCCACTAAGCCATTTTGTCTCCAACATTAACAAGCCTAAACACCACGAGTCTTGCAGCACCAAAAGCAAAGCATATTCAAAGCTGCAAATAAAGAACTTTCGTTGTTGTGTTGTTAAAGCAAAGTTTCGTAATTCATTTGTGTGCCTAAAATCTATAGTGTTAAACAAATAACCATTTCACTCATCGCTATAGATATATTGAGTTCTATAAGTTGGGAGATCCTCATTTCCACTGTCTGCTACGCAGTCTTTTGTAACAAAAGACAGCGTAGCAGAAAAGGGGGGTGTCTCCACTAGGAAAAAAAAATCACCCAATTTGGAGACTGAGTGTGACGGACTGGATTAAAAAAATTGTGCCGCTTAGAAAACAGCGAATGGCCTAACTTATAAGCCTTGTATGTATATCTAATTTTAAAATTCCTAATTCAACCAAAAATGAAAATAAATGAATAAACAAAATTAATTAACCCAACCCAAATAAAGAAAAAGAAAATAACCGTCACTACCAAATACAAATACAAAAAAAATCTTACAAAGAATGCCTCCAATACTCTTAAATAACTTATTCTAAATGTTTGACAACATTCTTTTGAAAGGAAGAGAGAGAAAGAGAAAAAGTGAGAAAGAAAAAAGGGAGAAAGAAAAAGACTGAATTAAAGAGAGAGAAGGAAAGTGGGAGAGAGAAAGAGCAAAAGGTTGGTTCAACATACAACTCCACCCGATTTTAAAATCTAACCTTGGATTTTGCAAGTAAATAATTCTGGACTCAAATATAGATTTCCACATATGGGAGTATTAAATTTGTTCCCTTTAGTAAACTTAAATTCTAGTATAATTAAAAAAAAAACGAATAACCAAGAGAGCCATGACGCCAACGCTACTAAGCTTCAACCGAGTGATACCAGCAATTTGTGACAAGCACAAATAGATTAGAGTTGTCAGATTATTGAGCTTATAAGCTGTGGTGCCGGGCCAGGGCAGCCTGGGTTTCCAGCAATCTTATCTAGGCTTAAATTTAATATTGCTCATCCTCAGTTTTCTAGTCAAACCTTAATGGACTGGCACAAAAACTTTTATGCCGACATTGGCTATAGATAACAAATGGAGCATTTTATGAAAACTCAACGTTATTAAATTTGGAGTTTTGGTCGTGCCAATATTTTGGACAATTTTTCTTTTTTTAAAGAGCAACCTAAACTTGATGTTCAAATAACAAAGTCAATGATTGATTTTATATTTTTAATGTGAACTACAAACATAAATATTAGTCAAATATCCGATCACATTTTTTCATCAAAAAATTTATTATTATTGACAAACATTAACGTAATTATTTGTGCATAAGATACATTTGTGTATTTTCCTACTTTTCAGCCCAAAAGTTAGGGTGCGTATTATACACGAGGACCATGTAATTTTTTTTTTTTCCGGGCACATGCCTTACTATATTTGGGACGGAAAGTTATATCTATAGTCCAAACTAATGTGTTTTATGCCGTTACAAAGAAATATTCTCTGGAATGTTTGTTTCTCCTAATATGAGCTTATTTTAGGGTAAACATGTCCGTGTGTTTGTACTAAATACTGTGTAAATTTTATGTTTTAAAATATAATGTACACTATATAAAATTCTTATTTTAGTTGGTACGCACCGATAAAAAGTTGAACAAATGCTAAATTTTGCTGCTACACATTCTTAAAAAAATCGGCGCGTTTTAAAAATATTTTCCAAAACATTTCGTATTAAAAAGTTAGAGGTGCATCTTATATACGGTAAAAATCGCAGTTGTTACTAATTCCCATTTTAAAATAGCTACCTCAAAATAAATAATATAAAAGAAAAACCACCGAAAATGCCGTTCTCGAATTTGCTACTTTGAAATGCGGCCCATTAAAAAAAATTGATATTTGCGAATAAAAATAAACGATAGAAATAATGTAAAATGCTTTATATATAAAGATGATTACCCTGAAAAGAGTATATCCGGGGGACGGTAATAAGAAATAAGTCACAATTTTGGATGGGAAAAAAGACAATTTATAGCGGCCGGTTTGTGATGAATTTTGTAGAGAAATATATTTTTTATTCGAGTGAGACGTAAGGGATTTATCGAGTAAACACTCTTGGCACGTTCGATACAAAGTTTGAAAGCCTCCACCCCATTGTACCATATGACAATTTTCATAAATTAGTATTCATAGAAAATATATTGAAACCCGCACTCCGGGGCCAAGCAGGCTTTGCCCCCTTCAGTCGGTGGGATTCAGAGTAGTCCGCAATGGCTCTAATTTGTTTTAAGATTAATTTTTTTTTCTTAACTTTTTTATTTAGATTAGTTTCAGCCATCTTGAAGGGTTTGTATGAAACTTAAGGTCAAAAAATAAAATGCTATATCTAAGGTAAAGGACATATATATATATATATATATATATATATAAGTTTTTAGTGGCAGTACTCGATCTTATTTACGAAGTTTAGCTTAGTAAAGCAATGCCAGATGTTGAGAAATGAAAGTGGAAAGCGCTAATCTTCAAAATGATGACGATAGGCAGCTTGCTCAGAAAATCAGCGTTTGAAATATTGGCTTTTCTGTCTGAATCAATAGGGTCAACTTATTTATTTCACTTTTGGCAAGACTTCATATTCCCTACTAAATTTATTCATAGTTGAGTAGAAAGAAGGAAAGTAGACTCATGCCTTTTCAAAGAGCAAACTGTTTCACCTGGAGTCTTAAATGGTTTCAGTGAAACCATTTTCTAGGTCATTTGTATCTCCCTTGAGAGTATTATTTTTTTTTATCGTTAGTAACAAGTTTAAGAAGATTGGAGAATGTCAATCTTCAAGCAAGGAAAGACTTGTCTAAAATTACCACCTTATTAGAGGGGCTTAGAATAAGCTGACTGTATCCCTTGCATATGGGTGAGACCAGCTCCCCGCTAAAAGGGGTGTTGTGGGTATGAAACTAAACTATATCTGATGGTGAGGATACAATACTGGAGATCTGTGGAGTACCCCTTCATTGCCATTATTTTCATGAGTGGCAGTACCTGTTAGGATCCAATCTACAGGTAAAATGAATTTGTTTTAAGTATCCTCACCAGAAAAAACAACAATAAAAACTCTTAGATAATTACACACAAAAAAACGTAAGAGCTAAAGCGTAATGGCTAACGAGCTGAACTTCGCCATCGAAGTAAGCGATTTCGTTTGGTTTGGTTGGATTTTATGGCATATCAACCATTGTAAGTCATTTAATGCCAAATCCATTTTTATACAAATAAACAGTTCTATTTCAAACAATTCAGTTTAGCATAAATACAGTTTTTTGTTAACACACGGCTAAATGTAAAAACAGTTCTATTTCAAACTATTCAGTTTAATCAACAAAGATAAATGGTTCCACGTTTTGCTAGGTATCACAAACAATTCAATTAAACAGCAATCATTTATTTACACTCAGTTCAGTCAAAACAGTTCTATTTCAAACAATTCAGTTTAGCATCAGCACACAGTTTAGTTCTATCAGAGAGTCAGAGAGGATTTGGGAGCGATGGCAATAAAGAGGTACTCCACATTCCCCAAAGCTCCAACATTACTGGAGCCTCACCGTCAGGTGGTTTAGTATCGTATACAGGACACTCGTTGGGGAGTCTTAAGCCTCAGCAGAGATGCAGTTGGTTTATTCTACAGTCACAGCCGACAAGATTACAAAGCGAGTTCGAACTCCAGTCACTTACATTCACTTTCAGACTAATATCCTTGGGAAAGGTATGAACCCCCTTATCTCTCGAGCTATATATGGATTCAATAGTACACTGCTGTTCTTTGTCAAAGATAGCATTAGCATTAAATAATCCATGAAAGTTGATATGCTATTAATCAAAAGAGCCAAACCAAAAATATAAAGTTTGGTTTCTTTGTTTAATGGCATATCAACTCTTTGTAGGTTATTTAATGCCAAAGCCATTCTCCAAGAAGAACAGTAGTGGTACTATTTAACCCATAGCTGGGAGGATAAGGGGGTTCATACCTTTCCCAAGGGTATTTGCCCGAATGTGAACGTATTAGCGCAACTGGAGTACGAACTCGCTTACTACGATTCCGCAGTCCATCGCTTTAACCATTACACTACGAGGACATCCACCATAAAAAAAATATAAATATGGATCTAGCAATAAACACGATTTCATAACTTCTCAGCATAAAATAACCCTAGACAGATTTATATACCATTAAAATCAATCAATCAAGAAAAATGATTTGTCTAAAATGCGTAAAATAAATAGACTAAAAAAAAAAAAAAAAATTAAAAATCGGCATTAAAACACTGGCTTTGGAATTCGTTCAAACATCAATCTATAGTACACATTGATATTTAACCTTTCAATTAAAGTTTTTATATTATATTACTGCGAGCAAGAAAACCTAAAAATACTGGTTACATTTTAGAACCCTTTTTTGCCCCAGGCAGTAAAAAAAATCCAGTTTAACCAAAACCAGAACATCAAAATGAATAATAAAAAACATACGTCGTTTTAGTCACCAGTTATTTGTCTATCTTCAACAATGACAAAACAAAAACAAAAAAAAACATACATGAAAAATATTTATTTCTAACCATCCATTATATGTTAACTTTTCTTTTATGTAATATACAATTAACTTGAAAGTTCGCCCTAAAAATCTTTTCATATTTCGGTCATCTATTCAACGGTGTAAGACGAGAAAAAGAAGTTCTGAGAATTTTGTCCGTGTTTCAAATACTTATTGTTACTCTTTACAAATTCCCCCTTTGTTTGTTTTTGCTTTCTAACATACAAACTATCACTACGATAACAATCACGAAAGATATCTTACTTACTTACTTTTATTAACCAGAGGGGTGGGGGTGTTTTCAGCAGGGATGAATGCTTCTCCAAACTTTTTGGTAAGGGACGGTTGTCGTTAGTAACATTAATAGAAGAAAAGAAACAAACATTGCTCTTTACAATCACGTGTTAAGAAACGTAATAAAAAGCCTAGACATCGACTTACGACGGCCACAAAAGCACGACTGAAAACTAAAAGAAAAATAATTAAAAATTTCGAGCAGCAGGCACAAATAAACACGTACAGGTCCTATTGTGGCCTAAGTATCCACCTCTCTAGCAACAACACAGTAAATATTTAGTTAGTTTAATAATTTTCGGTTTTTGCAGATTTTATTGTAAATCTGAAAGTCTCAAGAAAGCGAACAAGAGGAAAATGCTTTCATCTATGCCTAAAAAATAATAGACCCTACAAGTACCACAGAAGTGAGTAAATAAAAAGAAAAAAAAAACATGTTAGACTTTGTAAATAAAAGTTTACAGGGGCTGTGTGTGTGTGTGTGTATGTATTAATATATATATATATATAGAGAGAGAGAGCGCGCAATTGGATTTACGACCGAATCGAACCTAACCCGATCGTAAGTCGACGACATCCTGGATCTTGTGAGTGTAGCCCAGTAGTTAGCGCTATGGAACTTCAAACGCTGTTAGTCACACCTTCATATGGACCAAACCAATACATCTCTTTCTACACAAACACAACGTCAATTAAAATCTGACGGGTCCATGTAACATTGATAAATAAAAAAAAAAAAAAAAAAAAAGAAGATAAAAAATAATTGAATTGAGAAATTTTCTCATCATAAGTCAAAGGTCGACTCATACACGAGCGCACAGGATAATGTTTGGATTCACGTCACGTTAGCAATATATTATTCATAAAAAAATCAAATAACTGAATTGGGAAATAAAGAATCATTGCGTTCTTAATTCTTTCATGAAAGTAACGAATATACTCGTGTATAGGTCGAATTTAACTTCGGAGATTTAATTTTTAGGAAAACTTATGCAAGGGTGATAATGGAAAAGAAAAACAACCCTTGACTTAGAAATTAATGATTCAAAGACCATAAATCAAGAGTCGACTTAAATACAAGTAAATGGAGTAGCTTCTGTGTCCACGTTATATATGTATGTATACACACACCAAAATAAATTAGGAAATACTGAATTTTAGTGTAAATGATTTAGAGACTATAAATCAAAGATCGACTAAGACATGGGTAGCAGTTTGTTTTTTTGGTGAGTAGGAGGTAAAACTGATTTCACCAACGGATTTTTTTTTTACCTTCAAAAACTGCAGATAATACACTCACTGTTTTCAAGTTTAATTTTTTAATCGAAGTTAAAATACATTATCTGGTTATCTCTTTATATAACAACAAATAATTTATGTTCACATGGCAATAAATTCTCACAAGATCAGAAATATAGGGAACCCTGTGAGAATCTAACTCATTTACAACTAACCCAATTCAATAACCAATACACTATGTGCAGCGCCCCTGAGCTCATCTTACAGAGAAATCCCATATTTATGTTAGGTAACATGAAGATTTGTTGTTTGGTATCTGACTCCATTCAGGGTTATTCTATTCTTACCCCACGTTATCTTGCTGCAAGGAATTATATAAAAGAAGAGAAAGCAGGAGGCCAATATATCTTTTATATTTTGCCTTTATTTCTGGGTTCAACAACTATTCAGTAGGTGAGGAAATTCTTCCTAAATACAAATGGTTTTCGTCTCCCAGTCAAGGTGTTAAAATATGTTAGTCGTTAAATCCGTTATATGGTGTCTCAATTGCGATTCTGACGAGTCCATTATTTGGTGTTTTTAGTCGTGGGTCGTTCGTAAAAGGGGCGACTGCTACTAGTGGAAAAGTTAGCCAACGCGTCCCCTAGAGACGGACGCATGGCGCCTTCCACCAGTAGCAAGAAAGATTTAGGTGTTTGTTTGTCACTGCCTCCCACCAGACAGGACGACACAAGGTCAATGACCCGAAGGTCAATTATAGGGGAGGTCGGGCTCGAGCCGAGAACTGAACCCTGCTTGACTATGCTGATCATCATCGCCCTCCCGAATCTGTCCTTGACTTTGAACACAGCGCCGAGCAGAAGTCCGGCTGGGTGTTGTCACTCCGCTGGTCACTTCTGAAAAAGCACAGGCTTCTTTCTTTCGCCGAGAGCGTTCCTTCTTTGCGCATGCATGGCCCCTTTTCCTGTTGTTTTTTAATTTAATTTTGTTTTATTAATTCCCACAATACTTTGTATGCCGGTTTGACTATCAACAAGCACGCGTGTACAAAACTTTTTGCTATATACGAGCTACCTGATCTCGCTCAGTAGAACAATTCTGTTATTTGTAAGCTTTGGTTCAATTTTCTTTTTAGTTTGAAGCTATATATATAAGGAGGTGCCCGTGGTGTAATGGACACGGCGACACGAGTTCAAATCCTGGACGAGACTGATTGCATTTCACAGAGCCCTAATATCCTTAGGAAAGGTATGAATCCAATTATTTTTCCTTCAGCTATGGATGAATAGTAGGGCAGACTAGGTTCTTCAGCTTGGGGGAGGCAACTAGTCTAGAAGAAGGAAAACTCTGAATTCAAACTCCGTTTAAAAATTGACCTTGTGTCATATCTTGCCCGAGCGAAGGGGTTGATATATATGCAAAAATAATTATAAAAATGAAACCTATTTTTATTTATTAATTTTTTTTTTCGAATGATAAAAAAGAATTAGTGTGGTACCCACGGATACAGATACTACACTCTAATCCTAAGGAGACGTACTGAAGAATGGTATCCCAAACAAAAGTAATAAAAACTATAGATTCGCAAGATAAAATCAAGAACAAATAATTGAAATAAAACTTATTCTATGACCTATGTTACATTTTTCAAAAATCATTATTTCCTAGGTCTTTGTGTATAAGTCGATCTCATTTGACGTTCATAGGTCGACTCTATATATTAGTCACGAAATCACCAATTCATAGAATTGAGTTTTGAGGCTAAAACTTTGCTTCTAGTCTTTCCTACTTTGGCTTGAATTTCAACCTTAACAAACGTGGGTCGACGTTAAATCTTTTTTTTTCCCCTAAAAATTTGGTCTCCAAAATTCGACTTATACGCGAGAGTATAAGGTAATTACTTTTTGTGGGAGGATATTTTTTTCTGCTGAGTTAGATTAATTCAGCTTATACACGAGTGCATGCAGTAATCAAAAAACATTTTGGTAAGTTAAATAAATTTTGTTTACATTATCAAGTCACTGGTTTTTTGTTTTCCTTCCTTTTGTAATTAACTACCCTATTACTTCTGTCCCACCTTGTATTTTTATTTTCTTCAAAGTACTGTTTGGTTAAATAAATATGGCTGTGCCAATGCTGCTTTTGTTTCCTTTCAGTTTAAATTTGGGATTCAAATCCACCGAGAAACAATGTTCTAACCGGACCATGATTTAATCGTTTAAAGCAGAAATAAATGAATAATTAAATAATTCTAAGTATCAACTAGTGTTTGATCCTCGGGATTTCGTTCACACTGATTTATTGATTTTGAATCAGATGTTATTGTTTTATTTCGCAGACACATACAATAAAAAGCCCGCAGGGATATGAGAGAAAGGTGGGGAGGGTTGGGTTTTTTTTTTTTTTTTGCTTGTTGGTAAAATACTCAACACGAAAAACGAGGACTATAATTATAAGAAATGTCATTAATTGACTAAGACTATCAACAATGACACTGCATTATATTTAGATATGTTTAATCCTATTCCACGAAGTTCTTTGTTAAAAAGTGGTCGGCTCACGAAAACAAAGAATTATGCTAAAAAAGGAAATTTTTGAAAATGACTTCAAGTGATTTTCAAAGTATTTTGGCTTTAAATTTTTTGAATATTTAATTCTAAAAAAGTTTCCGCGACATTAAATACGATTAATGCTAAAAACAAAAGCAATGGTAACACAAAATAGTTATATATGAAAACAAAACTAAACAAAACTGTCAGAAATTATTCTTATTACAAAAAGAAAAGTTTTATGAAAAATCCAGACACGTTTTTTTTTTTTTTTTTTTTTTTTTTTTTTTTTTTTTTTTTTAGAATGTTTAAAAATAATCTCAAATTTCGAGAGTATATGTTGAAACAACTCAAATTCTGGTAAATGTTTAAACTTTATTTTTTTTCAGTGAATTGCATTTATATACCCAAAAAGGAAAAGACAAAACATTAAACACAATTTTGAGCAGTTTTTACACATGCTGTTAAAATTCGTGATTATTTGGACGAGAATTGGTCAAATTATAAGATTATGAAATGATATCGATTTTTCTGAAACAACCAGTTAAAAATAGGGTTGGGGGTATGTATCTAACGGAAACCCATCGGAATACCAGCACGAAGGAAGAGTGTTGCTTTAGACACTTTAAAAACTAAAACCAATTATTTTGAACGGGGGCATTGTCGAATTACGACTTGAAGAGCGAAAATATTTGTATTTAGGCTTATCGGATTAATCTTTTAAAAATTTTCAGATATTGTTCGTTTAATTTACATTCCTTTTTCAATGCTTTGTTCACTAATAATCATTATCTTAGTGTTCCTATTAACTGTAGATAAGAATTTTTATATAGTTGTTTTTGCAATATGAATCGTATACATCCTTTACGTTATAAAAAAAATGACAATCTTCTTTGTCTTTTGAACCTTCAACATAGATTTACATATGGTTTTGTTTGGTTTTATGGCATATCAACCATTGTTGGTCATTTAATGCCAAATCCTGTTTTTACATATATATATATATTAAATACATGATTTGTAAACACATTTTGTTGATACACACAGTTGAAGGATCAAACAGTTCTATTTAGTATAAGTCAAAGTTAAATGGTTCCAAGTATTGCTATGTATAACTCACAATTCAACTAAACATCAGCCATTTGTTTACTAACAATTAAATGATCAAACAGTTCTATTTCAAACAAGTCATTTGTTTGCACTCAGTTTAAATGTCAAACAGTTCTATTTAATCCATAGATAAGACCCTATCAAGTGCTACTACTCCGGGCAGAGTAGAGCTGGGAGCGACGGCAATGAGGGGGTACTCCACATTCCCCAAAGTTATTGGAGTCTCATCAGATTTTTTTTAATGTCATATTAAGGACACTCGTTGAGGGAGTGCTCTTATATATCTGCAGAGATATAGTCGTTGTATTCTACAGCCCCAGCCGACTTGGCTAAATTACTTATGGAAAAGATAGCCCTGCTAGTTTTTCTAGGTGTATAGAGGCACTAGGATATCTAGTAAGTAGGGTATTCGTTTAAGTAGAAGACGGGTATGGAGTTTAAAATTAGTTAGGAATTGCCGCTTTATATAAAATATTTAAATATAGCGTTTCCATAAAGAAAGAAAGAACACATGACAAAATCGTCGGCTCAATTAGCTCGAACCATGACGAAACGCTCAAAATCAGGTTAATTTGGCTCACGGTGAGAATCGAACTCATTTCATTGAGAAACTGGTCTGGGAAACGAGGTTGTATGCTTATTGATTTTTTTTTTTTTTTATTGTATATCGCTACAAAAAGAGTTCTATGTGTGGAATATTGTATAGACGCACTAAAATACAATAACTGTTCGATAAATGTGACAATTGAAATATTTTCAGAGAGAGAAGACAAGATCATAGGGAAACCAGCTTTTTCGATTCTTCTTAGTTTATTATTTTCATGTGCATATTGATAATAAAGGAGATTTTGTTAAATTTGAAATCATTATTACCTGTGCTTTGTAATTTTTTTGATATTCTAATTTTCTGTTTTTAATTCGGTTGCAACTCGGATTATCTCTACTCGCGAGGTAAAGAACTAATTGATAACAATAATAAAGGTCTGGGTGTGGCAAGCTCGTCGTATCCCCTTTTGTTTCGAGGAATCTTTTCTT
>CAUZXS010002854.1:77500-136955 GCA_963585895.1 Sepioteuthis lessoniana
AAAGAGAAAAAGGAAAAGAAAACGAAAGAAAAATGAAAAAAAGATGTAAAAGTAAAAAAATTGAAAAGAAATATGTTTAACGAATTCAGTAATGCTTCTTTTTTTTCCAACACTATCTACATTTAATATAAAAGGTAATTACAACTAACTGAATATTACAGATCAAAATTAAACTACTCGCGCTTTGATAGTTAAACTTGTCACACAGACCATTTGCTGCTAGAACCTCACTAGGTGCCTCCTTTTTGCCAGATTTGGCCAAAATAAATTAAGCTTAGATATTAACAAATTGTGTTATTTAAATGACTAAAATTCTCAAAAACTATCGAAACTGTATTTATCAAAACCAAATAATCACTTTGGCTCTAGTGAGTTTTCATTGGTCGGAGCACTTCTGAAACTTCCCTGACAAAGTGAAGCTGTGCGGCTGCATTTCTTTTGATGTCCTTCACGTTCTCAAATTTTACCCTGGAGATGAATTTTCAGTTAAAAAAGAAAAAATAAGGTGGACTGAACTTGGTGTGGCGAATACAGAGGACTCTGCACTTGCACAATCCAGTGTTTCGCCAAAAACCGCAGTTCCAGAAGTATAGACATTGGCTTCGTTTTTCTTTTCAAACTGGCACTGGCTTATCTAGATTTATTTTTATAGACAAGTTACTGAAAAGTGTACAAGTGTGTGTGTATGTTCGTAACCCACAAAAATGGCGCATTATAGCAAGATTTGTACTAGAGCAATACTCTTAAAAATCGTGAACTTAAAAAACAAAGCAATTTCCAGTTCACTTTGCAATTATATGATAATTTTGTGTACGTGTGGGTCTACATTCGCGTTAAACGTCGTTTTTAAATCAACCAAATTCTCTGTATAACAGAAGTAACTGGAACTCTAATTAGAATGTTTTACTCCTTCCTAAATAGAATCATTAATATCAACATAGAACGCCGTTAAAATGAGACCCTAATGGATCGTCTAGGTAATCAAGTCTTTGTGGAAATCTGTTACTTAACAGAAATTAATGTACTTATTTTCGAGGATACTTCCTCAGAGGCGTAGCTACAAATATGGGGTCGGGAACAGGGGCATTTATAATTGCATAAATGTCCAGAAGCGCTAGATAATTTGCGTCGTCTGCATCAGTAATAGTTTCTGCAAGATATGGTTTGTTTCTTGCCTTTTCTTTTTAGTGTGAAATCAATTTCCTTCAAGAGGACTTACTAAGAGTGATGAGAGAAAGTGAGAAAGTCAAGGAAATTACTACTATCAGTAAGCCTTGATGATGATGATAAATGTCAATAGAAATGAACAGCTATTTATAAAGCTTCTAGGGAAACTCACCTCCATTTTGGGTATGGGGAAATATTTTCAACCCATTACTCCTCTCCGGTATTTCCCAAAATTATTGAGGTAAACAGACATAAGTGAAATTTCTGTTATCTTACATTTGTATGGTCTATAACTTGTTCAATGAACCGTATTAACACACAAATTAAGTAAAAATTAAAACCATCAGAGCTTAATTTGGCACAAGGCCAGAATATATGGAGCACTCAATAAGAATCAGACTCACAAGCTAGTCTTATTTGTCAACCATTGCTCCCAGAAAGTCATTAACTTGGTTTAGTTTGGCTCAAGATCACAAGTATGAAGCACCAAATTATAATCGAGCGCACTCCTCAGAAATAACTAGTCCGTAAGGCTTACATTATGATGGGTGTTGATTTACTCGTTTAGTATGGCAAAAGGGTTGAAGTATGGGGCACCCCGTGAGCATAAAGCTCATTTATTACACCACGCAAGGCACTCAATATTATTATTTTACTTTAAACAACTCCAATAAAAAATATTCTAAATCGTCACGAAGGGAAGTGATTTTTGAAAAACCGTAATATTCAATGAAACGAAGAAGGAAAAATTAGGTTCTTGTCCAGAATAGTACAACAAAGAAAATGTCCGTTATTTCTGTTGTTTATATATATATATATATATATATATATATATATATATATAACAGAAAGAAAATTTTAGTTATTCTTTTCTTTCTTTTTTTATTGAACACAGTTACATTTAGATTCTCCAAGATTATATATTAGCAACTGTCTCTAGGTTGACATTTCTTGGAATCTAGAGCGAGAAAGACAATAGAATAAAGCGGGTGGGTGATTTAAAGACGTAAATTTAGAGATTCATTTGTTTAATCCAAAATAGAAAAAGAAATGATGAAAATGAATGAAACTTATTCTTATGTGGATGGTCGATGTAAGTATTACATTCCTATATAATCTTTTTATGTACATTACTTTAGATATTTCATCGGCGTCCTATTCTGGATAAGCAACACAAACAAGTGAGGAATTTTAAAGTCATTAAAAGCAGACAAACCAAAAAAGTATATTAAATTTATTTCTTGGTTTATTTTTCAAACTACAAATAAATACGATTGAAGAAAAACAATAGAAAAAAAAATCTAGTCCGCTCGGATATCAGAAAATACGAAATGTAAAAAAATTAAAAATAGGGATAAAATAAAAACAAACAAATCATAGAAATCTAACATTAACATAAAAAGAGGAAGAAGGATGCTTCTTGCTTAAATGTAGTTACTACTTTACAAAACCATATAGTGGCAGGTTCTTCACATTTTCTAAGAGATTGTTGGGGTTTTTTAAGGTTGTAAAAAAAAAAAATCAATCTACGAAAACTGTATTCATAATATGAAATATCAAGTACAAATAAATAATCAATTATTATTACATTAAATTACATTCAAAGATTACTTATCCTACATTAGAGTTAAATCCAGCTTTTGTATAGGTTGAGCCTTATAGGTCATAAAATTATTAAAGTATGCAATTGGTTTATGAAGCTAAAACATAGATCATGTTTGAATTAAAACCTTGCAAAATTTTTACCCAATCTAGTTTGGCTTCGTTTTTTAGCACAAAGCCAGAAGTATGGGGTACCCAGCAAGAATCGAACCCACTACTAATGGCCAACTAGCCTAACTCTTAAACCATTACACCTGGATGCCCTACTTTTGTTAGCCAAAGTCTTGAAAAATTCGACTTATACACGAGTTAGGTACGGCATTTTTCAAGATAAGCACAAAGGAATGTTTTGTTGTCAATGCGATGTCAAGTAGAATGATGGAGAGAAGACAGCGGAAAATAGCAGTTAAGATACTAAATGGTTAGTTTTTCACACTCTAAACTCCCCCCCCCCCCAAGATAATATACGATAAAAAGAAATCGTGTTTTTAGGATTAACATTTTTTTTTAAAGAGACAAAAAAACTGAAGGGTCTGAAAAATTCTTGACCACAGTAATTAAAACAATTTGAAAGAACCAGCTCCCACCAGATCACCAAAGTTAAGCAACGATATACCTACACGATAATTACATGGGTGACAACTCAGTAACAAGTAGGTACTGTAATACTTTAAGCTTAGTAAGTACTATAATTTGAATCAAATTACAAATAACATTGAACTTTTCTTAAAAGATCTTCAAGAAATTTTAAGAGTTTTCTTCTGCAATTTTGTTTTTAACCCAGGGAAGCTAATTTTTGAATGACTGGGATAAAAACACCCAGTCTACAGTGAACAATAACAGTAAACCTATTTTAAAAAGTAAAAAAACTTAGCTTTAGGTTTAATTTCAACTTTTTCACCAATAAGTAATGCAAAAATTAATCGCTATAACTAATATCGTCAAAATATAATCAGATCAAAAAATTAATTTACTTAACAATTATCAACAAAGTTAGTTCATTCTAACAAGTTTTCACACAAATGCTGCAACTACTACTACAGTAGAAAGTAACACAGATTTTTGTTCCTACGAAAATCCAATTTAACAAGATCTTAAATAAACACTAGCAAAAACAGTATATCACAAGGAGATTTTTAAAGAGCAATATATTTTTAAAATGCTATAGAAAGCAAAGCAATTTGCAGTAGAGGGGGATGCTTCATTTGCGCTGAACGCATTATTTAATAAGCCAAGTTGTCGATATAACATTAAATAGAAGCAGCAGTATCATCATGGACCGCTGTTACAACAGAGGAAATCCAACGAGTTCACAGGTAGTCAGGCTAGCAAATGGCATCAATATCAACATTAGACCAAAAATAAACAAAAGATTCAAACGTTATATACAAATTACAGATAGTTACTCAAATGAAGAGGAATAGAAATCGATTTTCTGTTTTTCTTAGAAATATTCAATTTGAATTTAACAATAAAATTACCTGGAAGAGATTAACGCAATCCGAAGTTTTACATTAAAAAATATTTGTGATAAAAAAAACAACAACAAACAAACAAAAAAAAACAAACAAACAAAACAAAAAACAACACAAAACACCCTAGCACTACTCAGATAAGTGAATTTGAAATTCAACAAGACTTCACAGGTTGTTTTTGTTTTTGGTTTTCCTGTTTTGTTTGTTTACATTTCACAGCTGAAGAAATCTGACTTTTTTTTTTTTGTACGCAGAAAGTAATAAATAAATAAATAAATAGATAAATAAAACTATATTAATGACAAATTTAAAAGTAAAACACCGTTTTAAAAAATCTTAAGAGTTTTCAGAATAATGATGAAAAATAGCTTTAAAAAATTCTTTCTCGTAGTGAAGAACAGAAAGAGGAAATACTCACTATGTTGAATAATGTTACTCGCTGTGTTTTGTTAAATTAAATCTACTTATTAGACGACATTAAAAATGTCTCCTTCCCTCAAATTTGACATGTCCTTTTTTTTTTCTTAGATTTGTTGAATGGTTATGTTACCATTTGAAAAACAGTGAGTCAACACAAAGGAAAATACGTTACCTCATCCATCTCTCAATTCTTAATCTCAGTTTATCTATCTATCTATCTAAATCTGTCACTATCAACCACTCTCTTCCTATCTATCTCACAGGTCACTCTGCCTATCTTTCTTTCTTTCTTTCTTTCTCTTAAGTAAACAAAGAAAAGAAGCATATTCTAATATTCTTTTGGTTTTCAACCCCCCCCCCAAACTCAAATTAACAGTTAAGTGCTTTATTTGATAAATTGCTTTTATGAGAGAGAGAGAGAGAGAGAGAGAGAACCAGGAAACGCGAAAGACGCTTTTTTTTTCTCTCTACCTCTTTTACGCGCGTGCGCACTGACGCGCGTCACACTTGTTTAATTAATAGCAAAATTTAATACGAAAAGGACAATATTTTTTTTAGTTTCTAGGTTGAAAACACTCGACGGTATTTGCCTTTCTCTTCAGGGTTCATTTAACGTTTTTATTTTGGTGGATCTGCCCATTGCGTTTTTTTTAACTTCATGAGAGTAAAAAAAAAAAAAAAAATGGAATCATTGAACCAAAAATAGTTCAAATTTTAGGAAATTTTTTATGTTAACAATTCTTTGTGCTAATGCCCATGGCATATATAATAAATCCACCTCTTTCATTCGGTCACACCAGGGATTATGAAGCAACCCTCCTTCTCCTAACAAGAAAAACAAGAAACAAAAACTATTTACCTAGAGAAAAACCATGACGGACTCAGGCACCTCGACGATCTACTTCATCAGAGATTGCCAATGCGGCCAATATCGACCTTTGGGAGTCGACCGGATTAAGAGAACGATAAATGCCCGGGGGAGGGGTCAGGAGACCGAAAGTTGATATTAGTATAAAAATATATAATTTTCTGATTTGTTATATATTTACCCAACCGATTTTATTTCCCGCGGATTGGACACTTATGTTGAGTTCTTGAATAATATGTTCAATATTTCGTATTTTTTCATGATTTCCACAGTAACATAAAATAGTTTCTGCTTCTTCTTCCCAATGGTGATATTCATAGGACGAGGGGAATTACAAAACAACAGGTCTTGTGGGGTTTGGTAAGCAGTTTCCAATCACTACTGCATAGAAACTACACACTACACATCTTATTTTTGCCTTGGGGTCGATGAGGGATCAAGGGTTCAACGAAATGATCGATTGTTTAAAGGGTTTGGTGACCCTTTAATTAGAATACAAAGAATAATTTACGGACTTCTCACAGAAGTGTGTGCATATATATATATATATATATATATATATATATATGGAACAAGATGTTTGTAAAACGTAATCATAAACACTCCATCAAATTTTCACGTCTTATTTTTCTCCCAAACCATAACTCATCGAAAACGACACACCATCGCGAATTTTTTAATAGAGCAATATACTTAAATTACACCAAGTTAAGGAAATTTTCAGCCTAATTTGTGATTGAATGATTTTGTGGGTCATTGTTCACCTAACAATAGCCCCGCCTCGGAAAATCCTCATTATTGCCGTTTTTATATAAATAAAATGATCAAAATTCTCAGTATCGCGGAGATATCTATGAAATTAAGCAGCGATGGTCCTGTTCAGTATTTAGATGGGTGACTACTCAAGTACAGTAAGTAACCTCCGAGTTCTTTGCTAGATTAAGCAAAGCTAATTAGAAGCCATAATTTAATTAGAATGAAAAAGAATCATCAATATCATCACGAATAACTGTTAGAACGGGAACCCAGCTGGTTGCCGGGTCGTCTATTTATTTAGCACATCAGCTTATGAAAACTTTTGTCATTAGTAGTAGTAGCAGCAGCAGCAAAGTCGTACTGTAGTAGTAAGTAATCAATATTGCAATTACGCTAAGTTGTGCAAAGCTAAAGGCAATTTTTGGCGTCTGCATTATAAAAAAAACCCGGATTTTTGGAACTTAGTCAACAAGTTGTTGGACGTAAGTTACATTTAATAAAGACAAAGAAAAAAAAATAGCATTTTTCTTTATGAGACCACAAAAGGACTAATAACTGCACGTTTTTGGTTTGTGAGATAGTTTTGTCAGTTTGTGTGTTATTATTTATTTATTGTTTTAGAACATAGACAACAACGTCTGGTGACTTGAATGAGTGTAAAAGACTTTTTTCTTCTTTGTTTTTTTTTAAATTATTACTTGTTAAGAAAAGTTCTACTCTATTATTATTTAATTTTTGATATAAATTAAACTTAACTAAAAATTTATGGCAGTATTTTCCTAGTTTTAACAATTCTTTTTAAAGATTTTTTTTCTTCAGATATGTTGTTTTTTGCTCTTCTGCGATAAATAACTATCCCTTTCAAATAGTTTTTCTTTTATTTTCTCTACGAACATTTGTACATTCAACAACTATGCGTTCAAAAAATAAAACAGATAAAAACAATGGTAAATGCTTAGATTTTATTTGGCAAACGGAATTTTTAAAAAGTTATCCGACTTTTTAAAAAAAATTTTATTCAGACTAAAATGGGCACCTCACGTGGTGTAATGGTTAGCAAGGTAGATTAGCAGACCATTTGTAGTGAGTTCCATTCTCACTGGACTGGACACCCATGTTTCCAGCCTTGTACCACAACTAAGCTTAGTAAATAACTATTCGGATGACAAGAAAAACTCTCTGGGCAAGTACAAAGATAAAGAAATTGAAATGGCAGAAATGTAAAACTAAAAACCTAAATAATATCTTTTAGAACACTCCCTATTTTTGGGATCATAAAAGAATTTAAAAATATTCGAGTATAATACCAGAAATCCCAAATCTCTACAAAATACAGAAAATTGTCTCCATAGGCATCGCTCATATCCTCTGTCTAGGTCTTATTCATTTAAACCTTATTTTGTCTTCATGCGCAGGGAAATTAAAAGTAATTAACTTATAAGTGCCAACCAAGTTGTGACAACATTGCCTGCCCTGAATTTTTGATTGAAACTGTTTGCAATGAATAAAATCACACATCAAAAAAGAAAAAATTCTGGCTACCAAAAATGAAAGAAATACTAGAAGTGTTTTATGCGTAAAAGAAAGAATAAGGCTGCATGATCTATAATACACAAATAAATATTGAATTTTTAAAAATCATTTTTTCTTAAGGAAAGGAATGAATAGCTTGGTATATTTTATTATTACTAGAGGGAAAAATGATGCATATTATGTGTTTACAGAGGGGGAAAAAGTCGAGAAAAGCCACTTGTTTGAATAAATGATTGTTACTATTAAGCCTTCATCTTTCACGCTGCTAAAGATACAATATTCTTTAAGCTAAATAACAGGCACTCTAGACCTTGACAATTCTTTTTCTAAAGAAGATACGCAAGGTGATCGGCAGATATATCGCTACTGTTGACACATCAACAGATTGAATATTTTCTATATTCCATTAAAACCAGATGTTCTGGTATGTTATGATTGTCTATTTTTTACTCTCTCTCTCACCACACTTGAGAAAGAATGGAAGACGTATCCATGCGCTTCTGTCTCTCTCACACATACACACGCACCCCGCCGTTCAGAAACCACCTGCGAAATGATAAAAATTAGTTCTGATTCACATACTAGAGGCTAGAGGCATATTCATGTTTGTTGTTGGTTTGTTTTTTTTATCACTGATATGAAGTTCCACTCTTAGCAACATAATTGAGCGCCATTATTATCAATTTTTGTTCAGTATCTTTTTTTTTCTATTGCAACTTTCGACTTACTCTATCAGTGAATATAAACAAGACGAACCAGAAATTAAATCAAGCAAGAAATTATGAAAATAAGTTAAATACTGAGTGGTTGTCATTGATTCCTCTAATAAAGATAATATTGATACTATTAACAGCGAAGAAAAAAAAAAAAGCATTAATTTGTAGTTTGTGTATCGTGGTTCTTACCGTATCTGCTCGTCAGATGAATTTAATAAGTATAGCTTAACAGTTATTCGACGAATTCACCTCAGTATTAAGTGCATTGACAAAAATAAGGAAGAATAAGAAACTTGATAAGTAAAATATATAGTTTCATCGATTTATTTATGTGCATAATTGTGCATACGTTGACCCTTGATATTTGGTCACGAAGTCAATTTATGAAGCCAAGGGTTGTTATATTCAAATTGTTTTTCAAAATTTAATCTTACAAAATTATTACTTATGTGTAGGCTGATTGCAATTTTTTTTCGGTCTAAAAATTACGTCTTTAAAATTAGACTGATACACAAGCTTGGCGTATATTACTAAAATCTCCATTGTATATAAGCATAACATCAGTGAAAGAAAATATAAAGCCACATCATAGCGAGATTTTCATCATCGAAATACACTTTAAATACTTAGAGAATAGAGCAATTTCCAGCGTGAGGGAAATGCACACTAAACGTCATTTCTTAGAGAAAAAAAAATTCAAGTTCTGGACATAACTGGGATAATTATGAAAGGCTTCACTCGTTCCAAAATAGAAGCTCCAGTATCATCAGGGACCACTGTTAATTCTGGAAACCCAACAACAGGTTTACAGGTCGTCGTGTGGTACAATAATTCTCCCTGTATCTATCTCTCGTGCTGGTGAGATGCCAAAGAATTTTCCGTAAATTGTCGGAGAAACCAGCTCGAAATCCTTACAAGGCTGAAGTAGCCACTGATGAGATGCAGGCGCCTGTTATGAGTTTGTTAATTTTGTATCTACTCCCTCACCAGATACCAGAACTGACATACACATGCAATGTGTATAATGTATGCATTCAATTTGTATTGAAACGCGTATCAGAAAGTACAGCCGCAGAAATATAGAGATCCGGGGGTGCTTGGCCCCTTGTTGGTAGGCTCCCTCCAAAATTTAGAGTGATTTAGTATACCATCAATAAAAATTAAGTAGGTTAAGTATTTAGTTTATACGCTGGGGTGGGGCTGTACGAGTATTTTTTAATAACTCCGATATATTCAGTTACGCGTGTCAAACCCGAACTTTGGAAAACGTTTATAGGCTTCCTAGAAACAAAGTGGTTCCCTTCCTGCATTGGCGTAGGTATATAAAAATAATTTCAGTACCGGTAGAGATAAATGATAGCATCTCTATTCATCAATATTATTAACTTCGATCCGGACGTAATGAAATATGTGTGTCGGGAGGGGATTCACCGTACCACTGGAGAGAATTAGATGGGGGGGAATCAACAATTTTTAAACTAGCGATGTCAAGAAGCTTCTGAAAAGAATGTTAAACTGGTCCGTGTGATTAGAAATTTAAACAGTTAAAAAAAAAAAAAAAAGAACAGTCCAAATACAACTACATCTAAAGTGAAAACTATGGCAAAACGCCTTTTGGTTAAATTAAAATATGACAAATTTAATAAGGTACTATTTAGGGTTAAGGTCATATCTTTAAGAAAATAAAAAAGAAAGAAAAACAACATCCAAGATCTCATAAGATTAAATAAAAGAGGAGGTTAACTTAATTTTTTTTATTACAAAATGCACCAGAAATTTAATTAAACTGATAACTATTGCAATACCGCAGTCGTGTACACACAGCTGGTAATCGGCCCAGACAAGAGAGATCATCTTTTTTTTAAAAAAAAAAAAAACGAAAGCCCCTCTACGAGAGTGCGTCCCCTATAAAACCATAGGGCACATGCCAAATTGTCATTCTGCTAATTCAAGATCAGCCTTGAATTAATGTAATATTTTTCTTAAACTACAAATGATAAAATAAGAATACTTTTAAAAATTCCGTATTTTTCCTGGGGTGATCAACAATGCTAGGGGGGCGGTGGTTTTTGTCTCATACTCAAGGGAAAAAAAATGAGTTAGCAATGCATAGGAGTCCCTCCAAGAGCATGCAAAATCCAGACTTGGAAATGTTAGCTATAAATTTTGACACAAGAAGGGGGGGTGAAGTAATTCTCTAAACGTAAGCTTTAAAAGAGACCGAGTATATTTATTTCATTAACTTTATTTGCTAGTTATTCGATCGTAACTTAGTAATGATATTCAAGAAATTTCTCCAAGTTGATGTTTTTTTTTTTTTTTCCTTGTGAGAGTTTAGATTTCATAGTAAGTAACAGTACCTAACTACTAACTAATCCCATGACTTGAAATCAATATTTTAAGAAATTTATGTATATATTTTTAAATAAATTATACAACTTTTCTCTTAAACACAAATTTATAAATGCTGTGCAACGGCTACTACTACAGAAAATGTCTATCAACTAAAAAGTTAACTGTCTGCTTCCAACTTTCATTAATTGAAATTGTAGTTATGATCTTTTTTATAATATAACACTAGAAAGTTTTTAACATTAAAAAGTACAAATGCAATGTCTATGTTTTTGCAAATAAAAAGGAGGAGATGGCTATATTTTTCCATAAACCAGGTGGTCGCTCAGAATGCCAACATCTGGAGAACAAACAAAACAAAAATACAAAGAGGATGCAAGGCGCACAAGTCGCAGATTATTTTGGTGCTTTGCGGCAGTATAAACGGCATATTTGTTTATTGATCAAGATCGTCATATAAAACAGGCTGTTTTGTTTAATTTTTTTTTAAGGGAGGGTGGGGTTAAATCAGAGCAATAGAATTCTTTTTCAGGTATTTAAAAGAAAAAAAGAAAAAAAAAAAAAAAAAGCCCTAACATCGAGAGACTTACGCACCATGACTATTCTTTATTTTCCAATTACCACACAAGGACATTAGCTTAAAGCTATTTACTCGGCAAGTTAAATAACAGAGCTTTACAGTCAGTGTTTTTAGTTTCAGTATTTGAGTAATTTTTTTTTTTTTTTTTAGCGATATCACTTAGTGCTAAACTCGAAATTAATTGAGACGACTAAATTAAACAGTGCTACTAATTAATTAGATTAGTGTCATTAAACGAGTCAAGGTTTATGGAATAATAATTGATAAATGAGGATGAAAAGAGGAAAGATAGACCTGCACTTACAAGCTTATTAAAAAACAAACAAAAACACAAAAAATTACTACTACATGGAGAGAAAGACTCTAAAAATGTCAGATGCGATGAGTTTAATTTCACATTTGCAAATTTTGACAGACCCCCAGGATGAGGAAATAACTCCTTCATATTATTGACATTTTTAATCAAAATTCTCGGAAGTTTTTTTTTTCTTCTTTTAAGCTAAACGAAGAAATTTTCTTGGCTTTCCTCACGAATCTCTTCTCAAATACTTCTTAGTCTGTATGTATACAAACAAAAACAGCAGAAATGAATGGTATTACTCGCGTATGTCCAAAGGTTCGTTTATTTATTTAAGCAACTGGTAGGATACAATCTATATAATTAAGATTTGTTTTTTAAGTGGAAAAAACAATTACATTAAAAGATCTTAATTGGCTTGAAATTTAAAAAACAAAAAAATTAAACAAACAACTAAGATCCAATTGTTTTTGTGTATATATTTTTTCATAAAAATGCAAGGTAAACTTAGGTTAGGTGAGGTATCTACTCCACTTTAAAAAAAAGACAAACGAAACAGTTACTTTAACAGTTAAATGTTCGAAAATTTTAAACTTAAATTCAGAACAATCCTCGATTTAAAAAGTTATAATTCATTGTTTAATTGCCACCTGAAAATTTGCTATTGTTTGTTTGGGGTTTATGAAAAAAAGTTCAAAAACATAGCTTAAAAAGGTTTTTAAAAATCCAAAACCAAATAACAGCAACTTAAAACTGAAGTAAGAGTTTCACTACATTTAATTTCGAGTAAAACAAGTAAATATAAACATGAAAATGTTGGTGTTTACCATTTTAAAAGAAACAATGAAGTGATACCACAAATATTAAACAAACGGTGTGAACATGTTACACAATTTTAAATATTGTAACTCGGCCCTTAATATATATATATATATATATATATATATATATATAAGAATGATCACGCCTTCTAAAATCTGCAAAATAATCCTACTTTACCAAAAATAGCTAATAATTAAAAAAGTATACATTTGACAACTGTTTAGAAAGTACATTTAAAACCGAGATTAAGTTTATTTATTTAGAACAATACAGAAAAAAAATAACGCAGTGTACGATTTTAAGGTATTTACACAGGAATTCAATATTTCTGGCAGTTAAATTTGATAAAAGAAAAAATAAAATGAAATAAAACAACAACAGGAATTAAAAATAAGTTATTCATGAGATAAGTTTTTATTATTTAATTAAGATCATTTAGGAGAAAAACAAACAAACATTCAAAACAACTAACGAGTGATGATTAGAAAATGAAAGTTTCAAAAGAAGTCCTAACCAAAGTGAACCTTAAGAATTACACGAACCAGTAAAATCAGAGCAATAACAATAAATACACATTTTATAATAAAGGTGATGAGCAAATAAATAAATAATAAAATTATAGATATAGATAGATATATATATACAAACCTGGACGTTGATGGATAGAACGAACGGGTTTATATCACAACCGACACAAATATTTTTTTATGAATTATTTTTTTTTTTTTTAGTAAGATTATTAAAAGAAATTGTCATTTAACAGAAAGACAGACAATTTTTGTTAAGTGTCTGTCTGTCTCTCTGTAAGCTCCGGGTGGATAGATTTTTTTTTTAAATCCTGGATGCGGCGAATAATTAAATTGTATTTTAAGAAAAAATTAAAAATTTAAAAAAAAAACAAAAACCTCTCTCCTCCCTATCCTCGTTGGGGGGGGTAAATAAAAAAATCGGGGTAGCCTAAATGCTGGTAAAAGTGTTACTGTTTGCTGCTTAAGAGTATGTAACTTACCCTCTTTTTCGTTTTTCTCTTTCTTCGTCTTTTTTTACTTCTCCCCTTCCCTCTATAGTTCTATCTCCTTCCCTTTCTCCAGATGCATTTGTCTTTCTTTCTAGCCCTTCTTACCCACCACTCTTTCTTTATTTGTCGTTTCCCCCCACCTTTCTCCCCTTAACATACGCAGCGTGTTTATCAAAAAAAAAAAAAAAAAAAAAAAAAAAATTCACCCTCTTTCCAATCTTTTTTTCTTTTACACCTTTGTTACTCTATATTTGAAAACTCTGTCTTATTTCTTTTAATTGAGACATTGCTCCCTTTGTTTCTTTCTTTCTTTTTTCTCTCTCTCTCTCTTTCTCACTCACTCTATCCTTCATATGTATGTGGATGAGTGAGAGTGAACTACTAAGTATTAATGAGAGTTGAAAGCAGTTATGGGAACAGCTGATACCTGACCCAAAAACTAAACTCGCAGGGTTCACAAGGGAGATGAGGTCGACGTAGGGGTAGAGAGTATATATACCATCAGGGTAGGAAGCCAGGAATATACCATAGAAGGAGTTTTTAAAAATGGGGAGGGGGTCAAAACTAGCCAAAATAACCAATCACATCAGAAGGAAGAGGAACTAATCTTGATTGAGAGAGTTGTGAAATGAACATAGAGTAGGAGGAACAAATCTATTAGAGGAAAAGGGAAAAAAACTAAAAATGAAGTCGGAGGAGAGGGAGGAGGAGGATAATGAAATCTATTAGAGTAGTAGGAGAAGGAGGTTATTTGTGGAGTTGCTTTTCACTCCAAAAAAGCATTTTTAAAGGGCTTTTCTGGATTTTTTTTTACCTTATTCAATGTCTTCTTTCTTTTTACTCCTTCCTTCGTTTGATTTTTTAAAGTTAGCTATGGTTTTTCGCCACCAGGTTTCTTGGCCTTCTTTTTTTTTCTTTCTTCTTCGTTTGCGAATTCTCCCTTGTCTCGTAATAAGTGGGGGCACCTTTTTACCTTCACCAACTAGCCCCCCATATGTTGTCCTCTCCAGCTTTTTCCCTTTTTTCAGTGGTTTCTTTTTTCTTCTCACCCCTTTTTTAAATAAGTAAAAAAAGATGTTAACTGTAATAGGAATACCCGATAAGTCCAAAGCTGGTATTTTCAAATTTGTTATCAATTAAAATACTAAAACCTCTTAGATGTACGTGTTGTGGGATATTATAGCCACATTTAACTGAACTGGTCGACAACATTGGTCTTTTTTCCCCTTTTTGGTTCGTTCTTAAATAAACATAACACAAAGAAACAAAAACATCTATATTATTTTTGTGATTTCGATATACAGTCTGTAGGATTTAATTCGGTGGTTTTCAAAGGTGATTTTTGTTGTTGATCTTTCAAGGCTTTGTTGTTGGGTTTTTTTTTTTTTTTCGTTGTCAGTTTGAGACTACGATGAAACAGACATCCGCATGAATTTCAAAAGCAATTGCCGCTTTTGTTTTGCTTCTATTTTTCTTTTTTTTTTGAATCGAGGATTGTCAAATCATCTTATTCTTCATATTAATTTTGGTATATCTTTCTTAGCACCGAAAGGTAATTATATAATAAGACGAAAGTGGTGTACGGAAGTGAAATTCGTATCAGAATTGAAGCAGATAGTTGTATTTAGGAGACTATACACTGCATACTATCAGTTATACTTTCTTTCTTTCAAATTTCATTACTTCTTTCTCCTCTTCCCTTCTCCTATTTTCACTCTTAATACTCTTTATCTACTTCCTTATCTTCATTCTCTCAAAACCCATTTAATCTTTATCCGTTTTTTTTTATCTTTTTCTCTTTAATTATCTTTCCTTCTTTTATGTTAATATAGTTTTTCTTTCTCCTCCTCCTTGCCAGTTCGCTTCGAATCTTTGCTTTTCTTTTATTCTTTTTCTCTTTCTCTCTCTCTCTCTCTTTCTTTCTTTACCTTCTTTTCCTCCCTCCCTATGTATCAAGTCTATTCTATCATTACTTTTCTTTCCTTTCTCTCTTTTTACATGCAGGGCCGCAGCAACATGCTCACGTGACCAAATAGCAAAAATGAATTCGTCAGTCAACCCTGAGTGCTTTTTTCTTTTCTTCTATCTTTTAATTTGCTTGGTGGGAGAGCTTTATGATGAAAAAGAAAAATAAATTCTAAAAATTTGCAAACTTTAAATCTATTTAACCCCCACCAACTTAGATGGGTTTTTTTGTTTTCTTTTTACCAAAGAAATTACAATTTCCCGCTATTTCTCTTTTTGTTTTGTTATTCTCTCTCTCTCTCTTCAAAATAAAATAGTATTACTGCAGTCATTTCTACAGTTCTATTGAATATAGCACTCTCCTTGCCCATTTCATTGTTTTCCCCTGTGAACACAATTACCGATACTATCTCTAATTTTGAAGACAAAGCACAGTTCATTTTGATTATTTTTTAACTTTTAATTTGTGGGCCACTGGCCTGCAGTCGTGTACGTGATTTAACGAGTAGTATGAATGGTGATGTTGTAACTAGTGTCATTTTATTTACGAAAATGATATATGATCACTCTGTGGCAGAGCATGGAATTGAGAATTTGAGATGGGGACGTTTTGGGTCAAATTTCGAATTCTAAGGTCGCTAATGCCTCGAAGAAAATAATTAAATAAATAATAAAATGATGCAAGACCTCACAAGACCATCTCAACGCTTTAATTTGTATAAAAAATGAATTAACAAAAAATATCTCTGATATTTTTTACTTTACGTATTTAATACGTTTTAGCAGGTCGTCTCCGGAGTCTACCCAGTCGGGAATCGGGTTTTAAAAAAGAATTAACTTCTCAAGCACAAAAAGTTGCTTTCTCTCGCCCGGAAATATAAATCAGTTGCATATTTGCAGAAGCTAGGCATTTCCTGTGGTGTAATGGTTAACGAACCAAGCTGGCACACTATCGAGTTTGATTCTTACTGGGTGCCGTACATTCCTAGCCGAGAGCCGTAAGCTAATCCAAATTAATAACTCTTAACACCTCGTCATATCATGGTTAGTGATTAAGACCGTAATAAGTAAATTCATTTCTCACTGAGTGGACCATACTTCTGGCCTTGAGCCACAATTAGGTGATACATAGTATATGACTTATTTGTAAACTCCCCTGGTGGTGTTAAAATATGAGCGCAACTTGTGAAAAGCAATAACAAAGACATAGTTCCAGGGGGTGGGGGGTCTCTTTGAAAACTCCCTAACCCCAAAGGGTCAACGATTAGGGTTAGAGTTTATAAAAGTTTTATAAATAACAGTTCACCTACTGCCTGTCTACTGACATTATACAACAATGACATTATAGAATAATTGTAAAAGACATTTACTAGCCCCTCCTACCAAAGCAGGATGTGACACGAGGTTATGTTTAGTGCGTATGAGTGAGTGGTACCAAAAATAGCTCGGCTCCGTCGGCATACACCATCAGGCATCAAGGACTAACCCCGACCTTCACCCACACTGACAACGGTTTCGTTGATAGAGGAGCGTTTGGTTTATCCTCTGTTTTTAGGTTTAAGGACACTACGCATAGTGTAATGGTTAAAGAGCTAATCGAGAGACAATTGCTTGCGAATTTAATTCTCACAGGGTTTCCTTATACTTTTTGCCTTTGCTAAATTAAGCTTTGCTTCATAAATGACATCAACTTTTAAGTGTTGGCTCAGTGATAAGTAGGAGTTTTAAAAAATGAGGTTCACTTCTCTTTGTTTTAACAGACAGACGTATACATTTGGAACAGATTACCCCTTCCCTCATACCATTGGCAACATAAACACCGTCGTCCATTAGCCATCGTAATCTCTGTTATATCGAGAAATTGAATGATTTTTTTTAATCATCCAAATTCTCGATATAACATGATTTCTTATAAAAACTGATCCAGTCGGCTGCGACAGCCTGAATGCATCTCTGCAGAGGGGTACGATTCCCCCAACGAGTGTCTTGGTATGACACTAAACTATCTCAGCCCAATCGACTGGGGTTGTAGAATATACCGACTACATCTCTACAGAGAGGCACGACTCTCCCAACGAGTGTCCTGATATATGACAGTAAACTGTCTCAGCTCAATCGACTGGGACTGTAGAATACATCGACTGCATCTCTGCAGAGGGGTACGACTCCCCCAACGAGTGTCCTGTTTATGACACTAAACAATCTGATGGTGAGGTTCCAGTCATGTAGGGAATGCCGAGTACTCCTTTATTGTCATCGCTCCTAGATCCACTCTGACCCGGAGTGGTAACACCTGATCAGGTCCTATCTATGGGTCAAATAGAACTAAACTGTGTATTTAGGCTAAACTGGGTTTTTTAAATAGATTTTTTTCGGTTTGGTTTAGTTTTATGTCACATCAACTATTGTAGGTTATTAATGCCAAATCCATTTTTATTCATATAAACAGTGCTATTTCAAAGAATGGTATAAATATAGTTTTTTGTTTACACACAGTTAAATGTCAAAACAGCTCTATTTCAAACAATTCAGTTAAGTACAGAGTTTACTTCTATTTGACCCATAGATACGACCCAGGGAGCGATGGCAAGGAACGGCTACTCTGCATTCCCCAAAGCTCCAGCATTATTTGAACCTCACCATCAGATTGTTTAGTGTCATATCCAGGACACTCGTTAGTGGGGGGTACCCTTCTGCAGAAAAACGGTCGGTATATTCTACAGTCCCAGGCAACTGGGCCAGTTTAAAATAGAACTATTTTGACATTTAAACTGCATAGTTAGGCTAAACTGAATTGTTTGAAATAGAACTGTTATCACATTTAAACTGTGTACATATGCTAAACTGAATTGCTTGAAATAGAACTATTTTTACATCTAACTCTTTGTTAACAAAAACTGTACTTATGCTAAACCGAATTGTTTGAAATAGAAAATTTTCTGACATTTAATATTTGTACTTATGCTAAACTAAATATTTTTAAATAGAATTGTTTTGACATTTAAACTGTATACTTATGCTAAACTGAACTATTTGAAATAGAACTATTTATATGTATAAAATGGATTTGGCATTAAATAACATACAATAGTTGATATGCCATAAAACCAAACCAAACTAACCCTAATCTTATAAAATGATGTTCAGTGTGAATAGAGACACCAGAGATTTGCAGGTTGGACTGGAAAATGCTTTATTTCTATTAGCTCTAATAAAAATCTCGAAATGATGTGCCGTTGTTTTTTTTGTTTTTTTTAATGCAGGGTTACGCTTACCAACCATTAGTCTAATGAGTAGAGTGTTCGCCAATGATTCGGGAGACCGGGGTTCAATCCCAGGTCGAGTCATACCAAAGACTCAAAAAATGGTACTTGATGCTGCCTTGCTTAACACTTAGCACTATAAGGTAAGGATCAAGGGTAAAGTGGAGCAATCCAGGGAATGGAGTAGCGCCCTCCCTACACCTGGGTGTGGTAGCTATTGAAAAGGCAGACTTTTGGTCACCCTCGACTAAGGTCACTAACTTACGCTTACCTACAAACATAATGAGCATTTTAGCTATTAAGGTATATGTGCATGTGTGTATGATATTGTTTATGACAAACCTTAGAGTAAAGAGTTTGCCAATGACCCGAGAGACCGGGGTTCAATCCCAGGATGAGTCATATCAAAGACTCAAAAATGGTATTTGATGCATCCTTGCTTAACACTCAGGATTATAAGGTATGGATCAAGAGTAAAGTGGAGCAATCCAGGGAATGGTTAGCACCCTTCTCTAAACCTCGGTCGCCCCGACTACGGTCGCCAACATTACTTACTTTAGAGATATAGATAGATGAGGTTGTTTACGCTTTACTTAATGCCCTTAGAAAAGGCATGAACCCATCTCTTCCCCCTTGGCTATTGATAAATAGAGCAGACTGTGCTCTTTAAACTTTGATATTTATGAAGAGTAAAGCAGACTAAAGTAAACACACTCTTAGAAAAAGGGAGAATAACCTCTATATAAAACCCACCCAAACCAACTGAAAAACATTCAAACTACAAACATAGTGAAGTTTCATTGAGTACCCCATTAACAAGGCCTTGTGGCACATATATTCTCTGATGAAAGCAACAAGCTGGAAACATACACATATATAACACGCATGTACTTTGACGAAAGGCACGAGCTGGAAACATGCACATATATAACACGTAGGTAAGAACAAAAGAAATCATTAAAAAAAAAATACAAATCTCTTCGTGGACCTACCTATTTGAAAATATATTTTTATTCTTTCTTTGGACCTACAACAACCATTTTATATATATATATATATATATATATAGCATCCGTCAATTTCGCAAGATTATAGATCTATTTTTGCATCCCGGCACAGGCTGTATAGAAAACTGGCAGTTACCCATACAACATGTATCCACTCTAAACGACACTGTTGTTTATCCACGGGAAACACAAGGTACTATACAACTTAACATTAATGTTATTGCTAGCATTACCAAAACGAGAATGAATCCAACGTCGGACTGCTTTGGAGAACCCCAATTTCTGGTTTTGTCACTTTACTCCGGCAAATTGCTTTTCCACGCTAGTAAGGGTCTGAATTCATATTTTTCCTTCTCCAAGATCGATTGCTCTTAGTAAGATTAATGAATCCAGTCTACTTTACGATGGCTGGAGGAGAATAGATTCATGCCTTTCTCAAGGGCATTAGCGTGAAGTGAAATGCAAGCAGCTAGTCTAGAATTTTCACTTGGTTCACCGGATCCATTTTCTATGACTATCACACGCTAACACACACACACACACACACACACACTCATTTATATTTACCCAACCCCTCTGCACAAGCATGATGCGACACAAGGTCAATTTTTAAAGCGGTGTTTAGCAGGTTTGAATTTAGAATTTTCATCTTCCTAGACCAGTTGCCATACCAACGTTAAAGAGCCGAGTCCACCCTACTATTTACCTATAGCAAGAGGGAGAATATTTGGATTCATACCTTTCCCAATGGTATTAGCGCTATGTGAAATGCAAACAGCCTCGTCCAAAATTTGAACTCGGGTCGCTGTGTCCATTTACTACGACGATAACCATTACTCCACGAACGTCTCATATATGCGTGTATGTGTTTAGATTATGAACGAAAGAATAGACACGTTGGCCAAAAATTTCAATGAATTTGTTAATACCGACCTGTTTTGACCCTCGGCTGTCATCAGACTATATCTATTTTCATGAGCGTTTAAATTTCAAGACTAAAAGGATAATAAATGCAAAGGGAATGGCTTCAAATATGAATGTAACTTAAACTTTAAATCAATGACTTAAACATATCACTTTCATGGTGCTTAAATGTATATATAATAACAACCGTGGAAATAATTCTTTTCTCGAAGATATCAATATATATATATATATATATATATACATATATATATATATATGTGTGTGTGTGTGTGTGTGTGTGTGTACGTGTGTGTTTGGTTTGATTTCTTTGTATAATGGCATATCAAACTTTGTTGGTTATTTAATGTCAAAACTATTCTTGTAGAAGGAAGTAGTGGTAGTATTTTACCCATAGTAACTGGGAGGACGTTTTTTTCAAAACGAAAGATACCAAGATAAAATTTAAGTTGAATATTTCTGAAAAAAAAGTTATTTTCGAACTGCTCCACATTTATATTTTGGGTTAGAAAGTTAGAATGCTGTAGAATTTGGTAATAGATAATACCTAATGATGTCCGTTTTGAGTATCTAATGATCCGCTTGAAATAGTATAAGGATCTTTGTTTTGAAAGAAAATTAATTTTCTATAGAAATTGTAAAAGTGTACTTATTTATTGCCGTTGTTATATATATACATATCAAATACCGGACATTAGCATAATGGTTAGAGTGTTCGCCAATGGCCCGGGAGATCTGGGTTCAATCCCAGGTCGAGTCATACCAAAGACTCAAAAAATGGTACTTGATGCTATCTTGCTTAACACTCAGCATTATAAGGTACGTATCAAGGGTAAAGTGGAGCAAACCAGGAAAAGGAGTAGCGCCCTCCCCTACACCTCGGTGTAGTAGCTATCGAAAAGGGATCCTTCTACTATATATATCAAAATACTTAAAGAAATCATATGTAGTTGGGAGATCTAAATGAAAGAAGAGAGAAAAAATAGAGAATATTTTATCAAGAATGCCACTAGAGCTCTTTCATCCGGTGATTTTTCAAGTGATGCAACCGGAGAACATTAAAAAGTCGAAGATGTAAACAAATTAAGTAAAATGGGAGTGATATGAAAAATGTTGGAAAGACAAAGGATGAGAAAAAATATAAATATATATATATTGCCATTATTCTCAGGTCTACTTAACTTGGAGTGGTAGTACCGGTAAGGGTCCCGTCTATGGGACCCTAACATGTACTACCTATGGGTCAAATAGATCTGTTTAAAAGTTATTCGTATTTGATAGGAATACTTGATGCCATTGAACTGTAAATTATTTGTAATAAGAATAGTTACTTGGAGCTATAATTATTTACCGAGGATTAATATTAGTTACTTGAAACCATATAACTGTAAGCAAACACATAATTATTATTAAATAGAAATAATTACTTGGACCATAATAATTATTAGAATTAGATAGGAATACTTGAAACCATACTACGGTGCTACTTATATGTATTAGATAGGAATACTTGATATCGTATAACTCTGCTCAAATGAATAAAACAAAAACAAAAACAAAAACAAAAAATGTAAATATAAATGCACCATTAACACAATTATCTAACCTCGAGGCATTATATGATCCGAGACGGCTTGACATGTCATTAAGATCAAGCAATCAATCAATCTGTGTATATAGAGATGGATGGTGGTTAAAATCACCTTTTAAAAACGTCAACAACTGAATGGGTAGCACTAACTTTTTGGTTTACTGATAACTCCATGATTATCGATCGTCAGGTCGATTTTAATCGCAGTCAATATTCGACTCTATCATGACAGGCCCAGTCGACTGGGGCTGTAGAATGCACCGACCATATCTCTGCCGAGGGGTAAGACCCAACCCCCAACGAGCGTACTTAATATGACATTAAACAATCGGATATCGAGGCTCCTGTAATGTTGGAGATTTTGGGAATGCGGACTACTTCTTTATTGGCATTGCTCCCAGGTTCGGAGTGGGTAGCACCTGATAGGGTCAAATGTATAGGTCAAATAGAACTGTTTGATATCAAGACTGGGTGCAAACATATGACTTATGCTAAATTGAATTGTTAGAAATAGAACTGTTTGATCATTTATCTGTGTGTAAACAAGTGATTGATGTTTAATTGAATTGTTAGTTATATATCGCAATACTTAAAACTATTTTACTTTTTGACAATTCAATTGAGCATGAGCTCAATTGAATTGTTATAAATAAAACGGATCATTTAAGTGTGTGTATCTACAAAATGTTTGGAAATCATATATTTAATATATATGTAAAAACAAGATTTGGCATCAAATAACCAATAATGGTTTATATGCCATAAAATCAAAACAAACTGGATTTATCATGGCTCTGTCTTCAATTGTGAGCACTATAGAAAAAAAAAAGTGTATTAATTTTAGTTTTTTTATTTTACAGTGCAAATATTATATATACATATATATATATATATATATATATATATATATATATATATATTTATATATATATATAGTGAACAGATGAGCATGAATACTCGTGGAGAAGAAAAAAACGTTTGATAAATTAAAAAAAAGGGCTCAACTGCCCTGTTCGTAGGATTTATAATACGCTGACTGTGTCCCCTGCTGAGGAATAAGACCCCTCAAAAAAGAATGTCCTGTGTATGGCCCTAAATCGCATCAGATGGTGAGGCTCCAATTCTGGAGATATAAGAAATGAGGAGTAACACTTCATTGCTATTACTCCCGGGTCCATTTTGACCCGTTGTGTTTGGGTCTTATCTATGGGTCAAATAGATTTCTTTAAAAATCATTCATATTCGATTAGAGTGTGGGTCCCCTCGCCTAAAAAAAAAAACTCTTAATAAATAACTATATAAATAAATATGATCGAACAATAAAAGCGATTCTCTAACCTTAGGACATAGAATAACCTTTGACGGGTTAGCATACCGTTAAAACCAATCAATCAATGAACCAAAAGTGCTCAAACGTTGAACAGCAGAGCAATATGAAAACTACAATAGATTAACATCTTACCAACTTACAATCGTTTTATTACAATAAGTTCCGTACATCACCAATAGAATAGAAGACAATCATGTGTGTGTGTGTGTGTGGACTTCGAGAGGAATTTTACAAGGCAGCGCAAAACTCTTTTCGCATCCCCCATTGGCCACAGACAGTACAAGCACCTTCATCACAAGCCATTTCATTTTCTTTCATTTGCTACGATAAGAACTGTGCTACTTAGCATTTATGAGATATCTTGCATTTGAGAAGGGATTTTTGTCTATGAGGAATTAACTTTATTATTCACTGTTGCACTCAGATTAATGTCCTCATCTTGGCTGTTGTCATAATCACAATGTTTTTTGCTATTTTGGCCGTTGAACACTTCTTTAGGTGTCTGCCGGAGTCATTAACCAACCATTGCGCCATTGTTTCGTAGAACCATGCTATTATAGATATTAGCACTTGTTAAAGTGTATATAGTTACCTGATAGTTGTGATTTCAATCCCTGGGTCGGTTTGCTCAAGAATAGGTATATATGGTCTCATTCAATAGGAGAGACACTCAAAACCTTAAAGACGAATTAAGTTGGAATAATTTAACTGATATGAAATATCTTTTAAGCGAGAATGTTAGAAGGAGAATATCTCTCCTCCGTACATTTGTTGTAATTTGGCCTTTGGCCCGGCCAAAAATGCCATTCCAAGGTGATGCACCGGAAGGAAGAGACACATTCTAATGGCAGTTATGAGAGGAAATTGCGTGGGCGGAAATTGGCTGATGAAATGGGACGAGCTAAAAAATTCCCATGGTACACTCATAGACTGATGCACCGGAAGAGAGTGACCAGTGAACTGAATGACAGTTATTTCCGCTTGATGACGATCAAACATGCGATTTCAAAGATCGAGTGGGCGATCGAGTGGACGTTGAACTATTATATAACTCAGTCAAGACAGAAGTTAAGGCAGTTGAGTTCGAGTGCCAGTTGCAGAACAGTTGGAGAAGGAGTTATAGACGAGATGTGATAGGGAAAGCCACGTCAGGCCGAAGGGGCCTTGTAGCCCTGCTGAGTTGAGGTCTGGAGAAGATACTGATAAGATGCAGTAAAGAAAGCCATCACCCAGCAGGGTCGGCCCAGGGCCTCCGGTTGAGCATCTGGAGAACGAGAAAGACACAACGTTGACGGCCATAAGAGTGGGGGTCAAAATATTACAGTTTCTGTTCGGTCTCCAGCTCCTTCTCACACACAAACCTTGAGTAACCTTTTCGAACCCTTACAATAAAGTGAGAGGTACATATATTTATAAAGAAGTCTTCCTGCGTCTGTCTTTATCATTGCGTCGTTATTGTTGTGTTGTTATGATACGGCATATGAGAATATAACACATTAATCAAAGAATTCGGTTGGAATATGTAGCAAACGGACACAAAAGGAATATAAGACTTGGCACAGCTGAGTGTGAAAATTTTACCCGAATCATAAATGGCATATGAACTAACCAAAATCTGTCTCAGAATATGAAACCTATAAAAATGGAATCACTCAATCACAGCCCTAAAAGATAAAGAATTCGTCATCTTGTGGATTTTGTTGTTTCTGCGGACCATTGAAGGAAAAATAAAAGAAAACGAAAAGAAAGACAAATACTTGAGAGCAGACAAAGCTGTGTAACATGTGGGTAACGGTGATACCAACTGTGGTTTGTGCGCTCGGAACGATCCCTAAGGGCTTGCAAAGGAAACTGGAGGAAGTGGAGATCAGAGGAAGAATATTGTACGTCCAAACTACAGCACAATTAAGATCAATCAGAATACTTAGAAGAGTCCAGGAAAATTGAGGAAAGTTGCTGTTACTCAGATTGCAATGAAACACCACTAGTTAAAACTGATGGGAAAAACTTGTGCGTGCAAACAAATTATTATAAAAATTAAAAAATGCAATAAAAATGCAATGGAACATTGAAAATAGACATGATTACTATTAAATATATTTAGAAGTGAATCTAATATCGGTATTAAATAACCCATAAGGAGTTGATATGTCTTTAAACAAATAAATCAAACAAAACCACACCAATATTAATGATTACAGTCAAACACTTACAAATGAATCTAATTTTAGAATTAAATAACCCATAAGGAGTTGATATGCCGTTAAAAAATAAAGCATACAAAACCTATAAATAGATATGATTATAATGAAACATTTACAAATGAATCCAATTTCGGCATTAAATAATCCATTGGGAGTTGATATGCCGTGAAAGAAATAAACCAAAACAAATACCTTCTCTCTGTACGTATGTATGGTTGTTTAACTATTTTCAATTGCCTGTACGACAACAACAACTGCCCAAGGGTACTTCCTTCTTAATTCTTTTTATTGAAACCCATTCACCCATCTTGAAGGAGATAGCCAACAAAATTCATTGAAACATGCAATAATTTTGACGATAAATTCATTTTCTTTAATCCAGATTCTGGCCGAAGTGAGAAATCGATAAAAAAAAAAACCTAGCTAAGTATGAAATAAAAATGAAATGAAAAACAATATTTTTTCATTAAATCCTGCAAGTTTTTTTTTAAAATTAAATTTTGCTGTTTTCTTTACATTCACGCATATTTATTTACTAAACTTTGTTTACCACGAGGCTAGAAGAATTATCCATCCACTGAATATCGGAATCACTAATAATGGTTTGCTTGTTAACCGTTACACCTCATAAAGCGTCTCACACATTCCTGTGAATTAAGACATTGAAAGAAAACTATCAGAAGATTTTTCTTCATTTTCATGAAAAAAGCGTTATATATATATATATATATATATATATAGTCATCCACAGGCAGACTGTTTCGATTTATCACAACTCTTCAATGTGGCTAGACACGTAGGACGTTTGAAGCTGGGATTAAAACCTGCCCAACTTTTACGTTAGACTCAGCCAACAAGCGAACTACATCAGCTCGGAAATTATAAGGCATTATGAAGTAGCTTCCGTTTGTTTATATTTTTGCCTTACCGGATATGTATTAAAATGAATAGGTTTGAAAATGAATGTACTACTTTAGGTTTTTTATTTCATATGATTATGATCCACATGAATTTCCGACTTCCTTTGAAAAGGTTTTGGTTCGTGTTGGTTTGTTTTGATTTAGTCTTATGGCATATCAACCATTGTAAGTTATTTGATACCAAATCCTTTTTTTTATACATATAAACAGTTCTATTTCAAACAATTCAGTTTAGCATAAGTACAGTTTTTTGTTTACATATAGTTAAATGTCAAAAATATTTTTTTTTCAAACAATTCCGTTTAGTATACGTACACAGCTGAAATGTCATATTAGGACATTCGTTGGGGGAGTCTTACCCCTCTGCAGAGATGTAGACAGTATATTCTGCAGCTCAAGAAGAGTTAGAGCTAAAAGCAGAGGTGACCCTACACATTATTAGTCTCCTGAAGGGGATTACAAAGTCTGAAACATGTATGGAGCAGAGTTATATGAAATAAAATAAAAAACCTGAGTACCACATTTAAACTCATATGCAAACCTATTCATTTTAAATCATTTACTCTCACTGGACCAAGAAAAATTGTCCCAGTTAATTGGAGCTGTAGAATACCACTGACTGCGTCTCTGCAGAGGGGCAAGACCCAACCCCCAACGAGTATCCTGGATATGACATTAAACAATCTGATGGTGAGGCTTCAGTAATGCTGGAGCTTTGGGGAATGCGGAGAACCCCTTCATTGTCACTACTCCCAGGTCTACTCTGGCCTGGAGTGGTGGCATCTGATAGGGCCCTACCTATGGATCAAATAGAACTGTTTGACATTTAAACTGAGTGCAAACAAATAACTGAATTACTTGAAATAGAATTGTTTGATCATTTAACTGTGTAAAAAATTATGGCTGTTTAATTGAATCGTTAGTGACACATAGCAATACTCGGAACCATTTAACTTTGTGGACATGCCGAACTGAATTATTTGAAATAGAACTGTTTTTACATTTAACCGTATTAAAACTAATGACTAACTGTTTGAACCAAAAATTGAACTTATGCTAAGCTGAATGGTTTGAAATTAAGTGAAACTATTTAACTGTGTGCAAAAAAAAAATGCGACTGGCTTGTTTTAAAATGTTATCTTCAAAATGCGTTTAGGAATGTATATGTATAAAAAGGATTTGGCATTAAATAATCTATAATGGTCGATGTGCCATAAAACCAAACAAAACTAAACTAACCGAGTGGTATCACCTGATAGGGTCCTATCTATGGGTTGAATAGAACTTAATTGTGGTTTCGAGAGTTTACTGTTTTTGCATTTAAACTGTGTATTTAAACTTAACTCAATTGTTTAAAATAGAAATGTTTTGACTTTTAAACTGTGTACTAAGGCTAAACTGAATTATCTGAAATAGAACTGTCTTTACTTTTAACTCTGTGTGTTGCCCAGTCAGCTGGGGTTGTAGAATACACTGACTCTGCAGAAGGGTAAGACACCCTCCACAAATGAGTGTTCGACACTAAACAATCTGATAGTGAGGTTCCAGTAATGGTGGAGCTTTGGGGAATACAGAGTACCCCTCATTGCCATCGCTCCCAGGTCCACTGTGGGGCGGGAGTGGTAGCACCTGATAAGGTCCGATTCATGGGTCAAATAGAACAAAATTGCGTACTAACGCTAAACTAAAGTACTTGAAATAGAATTATTTTGATATTTAACTATGTATGGACAAAAACTATACATATAATAAATTGAATTTTTTTAATTAGAACTGTTTGACTAAACGAAATAGCTTGAAATAGATATGTTTTTGACAATTAAACTGTGTACTCATGCTTAACTGAATTGTTTGAAATAGAACTGATTATTTATATGAAAATGGATTTGGCGTAAAATAACCTACAAAGGTTGATAAGCCATAAAAAAAAACCCAACCAACCATTTTTATATAAATGAACAGTTTTATTTCAAACAATTCAGTTTAGCATAAGTACACAATTCATTTGTCAAAAACATTTCTATTTCTAGTTATTCAGTTTAGTCAAACAGTACTAATTCAAACAATTTAGTATGGTATAAGTAGAGTTTTTGTCAAAACTGTTCTCTTCTATTTCAAATAATTTAGTTTAGCATGCAAAAACAGTTCAATTTCAAGCCATTCAGTTCATCATAAGTACGCAGTTCAGTTCTATTTGACCCATAGATAGGACTGTTGCATATATATATACTGGATACATACCGACGCAATGATAACAGACGCATGATAAACGACAGACGCACGAATAAAGGACGCAGGAATAAAGACGCAGGAAGGAAGACGCAGGAAGACTTCTTTAACAATATTTTACCTCTCACTTTATCGCAAGGGTTCGAAAGGGTTGTTCAAGGTTTGCATGTGATAGGGTGCTGGAGACCGAACATAAACTTCATATTTTGACCCCACTGTTATGACCGTCACGTTGTGTCTTTCTTGTTCTCCTGATGTTGGGGTCTACTCCATCGGGGGGTTCTGACCCCCCCCTCGGTCGGGTGTGGCTTTCACTACCACATCTGGTCTCTACTGTCTGGAAGTCTGCTGGCAACTGCCTTGGCACCCCAAACTCAACTGAGTTAAATAATAATTCAACGCCCACACGATCGCCTACTGGATCTTTGAAATCGGATGTTTAATCGTCATCAAGCGGAAATAACTGTCATGCGGTTCAGAGGTTACTCTCTTCCGGTGCATCACTGTAGTGGCACAATGGGACCTTCACCTTGTCCTATATCATAAGCCTTAATCCGCCCACGCGATCTCTTTCGATTACTGGCCATTGGAATGCGTCACTTCCTTCCGGTGTATCACCTTGGAATAGCATTTTTGGGCCGGGTCGAAGGTCAAAATATAACAGGACCCTATCAGGTGCTACCACCCCGGCTCCAGAGTGGACCTGGGAACGATGGCAATGAAGGGGCACTCCGCAATCCTCAAAGCTCCAACATTACTGGAACCTCACCATCAGATGGTTTAGTGTCATATCAGGACACTCGTTTGGGGAGTCTTACCTCTCTGCAGAGATGCAGTCGGTGTATTCTGCAGCCCCAGCCGATTAGGCTGAAATAGTTTAGGGTCATATCTAGGACATTCGTTGGGAGAGTCTTAACTCTTTGCAGAGATGCAGTCAGTGTATTCTGCAGCCCCAGCTGACTGGGCCACCCGAACACACGTTGGGGGAGTCTTACCCCTCTGCAGAGATGCAGTCAGTATAATCTGCAGCCCCAGCCGACTAGGCCACCAGGACACTCGTTGGGGGAGTCTTATCCCTCTGCAACGAGAAGCACTGGATCATCTGCGTTGTCTGCATCTGTCATAGTTTCTGCGGATATCGTCTGCTTCTTGTATTTTTTTAATTGTGAAATTTCTTTTTTTTCTAGATCTATTGACAGTCACTTTACGTAGTCTAGGCTGATTATAGACATATATATTGCTAATATATCTCCTTGCAAGTTTCCAGCGACAACGTCAAAGAAGCTGATAAGAACATTAAGTGAGCGAACCATTACTTTCGTGCTTTTGCAAAGCATCAGTACAGGTTTAACAAGGTTTTTTTGGGGGGGGCATATGCTAGGAGTATTTGCCCTATCTTTCCTTTTTGTAGGAAATCAAATACCTTGGAGAAATCTATAAAGTGTAGCAGCTGAGGTGTATAACTCTGCAGCAATAAAACCACGATCAGATCGGAGTGGTCAAACCCAGCCATAATCAAACACACTGTCTCCATTATCACTTAGTTATCTTTCCCCGGCTTGTCACTAGAAAATAGATTCGCCCTGTCGGCTGCGGCTGTAGAATACGCCGACTGCCCCTCTGCAGGGTGGTAAGACCCCCCCCCCAATGAGGCCACCTGTTGGCCGTGGGTGGCGACCCGTAAGGCGCTAGGACGGATCCCTGGTGGTTGAGCAGTCATTGATCCGGCGACAGAGTGGTCAATGGCTTGCAACACCCCACTTTGGTCCTTACTTGGTCTGACGGGCGGTCGGATTGGGCCCGATCCGATCAATCGGCTGGTCATGTCAAGCCCTACCACCTATATATTTTATCCCGACCGTACTTTTAAATCTACACCTGCAGCAAGTTCCCAATCCTAATCTCTTAGTTGCTAGAAGGCGGTGGCTAAGGGTCAATTGTGTTGAGAATAGGAATTTGACCTGCGCTGAGAACTTGAAATTGGCTACGGCTCGGAAGCATACCCTCAACTCGAGTATACTGGTCGCGTATCCCCCGTCTCAACCAAGGCGAATGGTTTACCCCCTTGGTTCATTCCCAACACAAGTTGGACTCCGTGGTGGGTGGAGGAGCGCAGGGCCAGTGAAAAAATATACAGCATATATGGCGTCTTCAAACAAAAAAACTAAACGAAACCTTTCAGAATCAGACTCGGAGAATGAGGCAGCAGACTTCCCCCGATTCATTGTTATTGAATCTTTGGAGGAGGTATGCCTAGCCAAATTCTCACCTTTCCTTATAGAAAAAGTCATATCTACAAGAGCTAGTCCGAAAACTGTTAAGAAAACAAAACATGGTAACTTGCTTATCGAGGTAGACAGCCGGAGACAGGCAGAAAACATATTAAAAATAAAAACTTTTCATACGACCAAATGCAGAGCATATCCGTGCTAGAAACTCAACACTTCCAAGGGAGTTATCAGGAGTAGAGAGTTGGCATTGGCTACAGAAGACGAGATAGCATCAGCCCTGGGAAAACAGGGAGTTACAAATATAAAGAGAATCTCCATTAGAAAAGGTGAACGACGAATACAGACCAACACTTACACCCTAACATTTAATAAGCCCCAAACTCCAAAAGAGGTGAAAGATCGGCTATTGTCTTGAGAGAGTTGAGCAGTACGTCCCAGCTCCCTTGAGGTGCTTCAAGTGTCAGAAATTTGGACACCACAGGGAAGCCTGTAGAGGACGACAGACATGTTCCAAATGCGGCGAAAATGACCCGGACCATGCAGAGGAAGATTGCTTGAAAGAAATTACATGTGCAAACTGCCAACAAGATTATCCGACTTACGCAAGAACTTGTACTGTTTACCAAAAAGAAAAAGAAATAATTGAGGTTAAACACAAGAGGAATGTTTCCTTTCTGGAAGCTGGGAGAATTGTGGGGAGCTATATAGGAGAAAGCAGCTACGCCTCCGTTGCACGGAAGGCGGGTGAAACCAATGACGACAGCAAATATAGAACTCTTGTGGAGAAATTGATCAAGCTGGAAGCCATTGATTGGCCAAAGTTTCAGGAGCAACTGAAAAAACTGCACTCGGTTGAATTTTACCAAGCACCAGCTCAGCAACAAGTTGCGAATGGGGAGAGATCCAATATTGTAGTTCAAACAAAAACACACGTAGGATCTATCACTCCAACACGAACTACTCCTAAAAGTGCAAAATCTCCATCAAAACAGCCGTTACATAAATCACCAATCCGTCCAC
Organism: Sepioteuthis lessoniana; assembly: GCA_963585895.1. Lineage (NCBI taxonomy): Eukaryota > Metazoa > Mollusca > Cephalopoda > Myopsida > Loliginidae > Sepioteuthis > Sepioteuthis lessoniana. The sequence continues at coordinate 109,792 of CAUZXS010002854.1, forward strand.
CAAAAAGCATTAAAGATAGACTAAAAAACCTGTCTCCCATCAGACCTGAACAACGGAAACAAAAATCACAACTCCCCATTAGCCAAACTACGAAAATACAAATGAACACCAAAGTGAATAAGGAAAGACCAGGAAGTACATTTAAAATAACCTCAACAACAAAGTCGCCTATAATAACCAAACAATCCAATTCTCAACAACAAAACCCCTACAAAGGACGTATAGTATAGAGAATATGGATAGCGACACAGACCGGATAGTTGCCAGCCTTAATCTTGAAGAAATAATCAAAGACTACAATACTTGAAACCACTTAAATCTCGGCAAATTCATAAGCTCAGTCACTTTTTTGAATTGTTAATCTCTTACATATCATACGTATCTATTCAAATGTGTGCTAACAAATAACTGATGTTAAATTCTTATTGTTACAAAGAAACTCTTCTAATAATTTAACTGTGTGCAAACAAATGAGGAAAAGTAAATGGAATGCATATTTATGCCAAACAGAATTGTTTCTTATGCTAAACTAAATTATTTGAAATAGAACTGTTTCTGACATTGAAACTGTATTTACACTAAACTGAATTGTTTAACATAGAACTGTTTTGACACGGGATCTGTACTTATACTAAACTGAATTACCTGAATTAGAACTGCTTGATTAAACTGAGTAGGTCGAAATAGAAATGTTTTTCACAATTGAACTGTATTTACATTTAAACTGCGTGCTTATGCCAAACTGAATTATTTGAAATTGAACTGTTTTTGATATTGAAACTGTGTACTCATGCTTAACTGAATTGTTTGACATAGAACTGATTAGTTACATAAAAATGGATTTGGCGTTAAATAACCCACAAAGGTTGATATGCCATAAAACCCAACAAACCAAACCAAACCGAGAAAAAAGATTCTGAATGAGGAGAGTATTATACGAGGCATACAAGTGTATAGCATTGGAAATCATGGGATGCAACATAGTTGATGAGAAGCAAAGTGAATGAATCCAAAAGCGGGTCAACGGCTTGCTTCACCTGATGCAGGGCGAAGAAACCTCAGAGGTCAACGGCCACTCACTCACACAGATACACACACACACACACACACACACACACACACACACACACACATATATATATATATATATATATATATATATATATCGGAGGTTTTTGAGTGAAGGTTAGCATGACTGCAGTTTGGAACCATATCTTGAATTAAAATGGAGGTGCCCGTGGTGTAATGGTTATCGTCGCTGGATATGGACACGGTGACACGAGTTCAAATCCTGGACCTGACTGATTGCATTTCACATAGCACTAATACCCTTGGGAAAGGTATGAATCCAATTATTCTCCCTCCAGCTATGGGTAAATAGTAGGACAGACTAGGTTCTTCAGCCTTGGTGAGGCAACTAGTCTAGGAGAAGGAAAACTCTGAATTCAAACCTGTTAAACTCCGCTTAAAAATTGACCTTGTGTCATATCCTGCCCGAGCGGAGGGGTTAGGTAAATAGGATCTTGAATTAAAATGTCGTCGCAAAGCATGAATATAACATATATATATATATATATATAGAGAGAGAGAGAGAGAGAAATATATATATTACATGGTAGTGTTTGTGACCTTGGGTTTCATGTTTTACGCATTCGTCAGAGTGAAAGGTTTTCCAAAACAAAAACGATTAATATGGTTAATTTTTTGTTTGAAGGGGGATTTGGTTTGTGTATATGTGCGCCGAAGTTTGTGTGCTTTTGGATGTTAGTGTGTTTGTGTATGTGCTGTCGCTTGCACAGACATATATACGTATATTTATATATGTAGTGGCATGGATTACATATATACACATATTTCCGCTGTCTGTTGTTGGGAAGGGGTGATGCAAAAGAAGAGAGTGTGAGAAGGGAAGAGTGGTTAAGGAGGGATGGGGACAGAATTGTTACAATCAGAAAGATCTCTATTTCTCTTGATCCTACCTAACTTTCTGATAGCTAAAGGTTTATTTGATGTGAATATAAAATATCTACAATACAATACAATACAATATATATATATATATATATATATATATATATATATATATATATATATAGGTTGTACCCATGCTTCGCCGCAAAAATGTTGATCCAAAACAATGTTCTAATCTGCAATTATACCCCGCTACACACACACACACACACACATATATATATATATATATTGGTGTGATGTACCAGTATATCCTCTTCTCGAGGGAATTTAGGGAAATTCTCTGAAATAATCATTCACCTTCACAGTGATTTTTTGGTGGGGAGGGCCTGCTGTCTCATAGCAGTTGAATAGGGAATGATGTTCAAGGATTTGGGACACTCGGCGTTGTAAATGGAACGGTTCGAAAAGCAATGTGTGCCAGTTTATTTACGATCCTCAACCTGTCTGGTGACTGTGCCGAGTTAACCAAATTACAATAGAGACATTGATGCTGCAGGTTGCATGGGAAATAAGAGACTCATCGCCTCAGAACAGTTACATCTTACCAACGAAATTCTCGAGTTCTTTTTTGGCCCCTACGAACCTCGATACGATTTACTAGCGGTACCATCATCTAAATTGATTAATCTTTTATTAATAAAACCTGTAGGACTTCTAAAAAAATCATAAATTCCACATGATAGAAAGAAATGAAAAAGCTAAAACAAAAACGCATTGAGTACTATCACGATGATGAATGGATAAAAAAAATCTCCAAATACTGACCCCAAATGACTTTAACATCAAACTAAACCATCTTCAAAACAATGCTTTGAAAGTGAATGGACAGAAATCGGTTTCCATATAAACATTTTAATAAATTATTGCTTAATATCTGACTGTTTGATTGTTATGGTTAATTTCAAACACACCTCAACCATGCCTAACAAATATCTTCCAAGTGTAGATCACAGTCAGGTGTTCATGGTAGCAGGAATCATAAAATGGTTGCTTCAAAAGACTTGGATAAAAAAAGAAACAATTTTCCTTTTTAGAATATTTACGTTTTTCTCTCTTTGGACCTACAAAAAAGAGAAAAATTATATATATATATATATATATATATATATATATATATATATATATATATATATATATATCCTTAAATCTGATGTGTTTTGTCCTCATAATCTCAATGATAGTGTGGCAATATTCGACAAAATTTTTTTTAAATATATAAGTTCCGTTTCAAATGTTATATTTATTATATTGGCCGTACACACAGAGATTAAACATCAGAATAAAACAAAACATCCCTCTGAGTATTCGTGCCACCAACTTGAACCATTCCATAGCAGCAAGCGACGTAACTCTATTGTCTGCCATTGGGTGGCACCTATTGGACAGTCACACCTGCGCTGGTGTATATAATCGAGCCATATTAACCATACTTGAATCAAGTAATTATGAACATTAGCTCGCTATTCTCGAACTTCAAACATGAGCTTTGCATACAGAAAACTTTTAATGCCCCCATTCTATTCCATAGTCTCGTGGAATCAAGATAAACCAACATCCTCCACGACTCCAATGTGGCACAGTAACTCCATATTTTTTCCTTACCATCACCGTTCACCACCACCTGATTATATATATATATATATATAGGGTGCAATGGGTAATCTGTCGTCTAAATTACACACACACACACAGAGACACACACCCACACAAAAATCTCTGACATCTCTCTTTATCAGATATATTTACTAAAATTACATGAAAATATCTTGAAATACTCTAGATAAGATATATTCAAAGAAATCGCCATGAGCTTCAACCATGGCCTCCAGGCGATTTCGGAATCTCTTATAAGCCTTTCCGAGGGTCTCTTTGTTTAAATTGGTAAGTGTTGCCTTGATCCTTGCCTTCACTTCATCTTTGGTATTGAACAGAGTTTTGTTGGTCTCTTTCTCTCACGCCCCACACATCGAGAAAATAGCAATCCGGCGAGTTCGGCAGCCAGATATTAAGGATGATGAAAGCGCAGAAATTTTCTTATTGCCAAGATTGGATACTCCAACTTGTGCGGCAAGGTGCAGAGTCCTTTTGCCAGACGTAGGGTCTTCCAGCAGCCACTCTCTCGAGCCATCTCAGCACTTGATGTTGGCCTCTATGTTGAGTCTAAGGTCATGAGGGAAGGTGAATGGAGCTATAATGTCATCCTCACTTGTGGTCCCTGCTAACACCATGATGTGGACAGAGTGTTTGCTTTTCATCAGACACTGTGAAATTTTCGTATTAGTACTTCCGAGGTGAATGCCAACCAGTACAGCAAGTTTCTGAAGGAATAAACTGCATTATGGTACTACTTTTCTCGCAGACATTTCCCGACTGACTCTAGTTGGTTGCGCAGTAAACAAAACCTAAAAAGAAATAAAGGTTGTGCGAAATGATTAATTTGAAATGGTGACAATTTACTCATCGCACGCTGTAAATATGTATATATACATTATTACATATATATATGTATGTGTGTGTGCCCCTTTCTCTCTATCTCTCCCTCTCACGTGTGTGTGTCCCTTTCTCCCTTCCTCTCCCTCTCACCTGTGTGTGTGTGTGTGTGTGTGTGTGTGAGAGAGAGAGAGAGAGAGAGAGAGAGAGAGAGAGAGAGAGAATAATATATAAAGCTACATGGTTGTCATAACTTTCTAAAGGTTGAATAACAGACAACCTGACTGATATTTTCTCATTCCTTTGATACTATTTAATATCTACATGAGCTGAACAACTTCACTATATATATATATATATATATAGTGAGAGAGAGAGAGAGAGAGAGAGAGAGAGAGAGAGAGAGAGAGAGAGAGAGAGAGAGAAATGAATAATTATAAGTTTCTACTTTTGAATAAGACTATTGAAAATAACAAGTCATAGTTCAAACATTACATTGTAATAAAATCTGTGATGCCATACAAATAATAATCTTTGATATCACACAAGTACTAATATATTGGTAAGGATATGATAATTCCCGCCATCTTTACAGTATGTGTTAATAATATGTTGATTAGTTGGTTGGTTGGTTGGTTCTATGACAGATTAATCATTAATTCCAAAATCAGTTATCACCATCAAGTCGCACTGACAGCAGGGAGTTTCTTGACTCTCTCTCACCATCCATCCCTATCATTCATCCTGACTGGTATTCTAGGTTGTATCCTGCGTACATCCAGAGCTGATGCATGTAAGTTTTGGCTGGTCGAGAAACACTGGCACGTCTATGTGTAGGTGTCTATAAGAGAACGTCGTTTATGAGTTCATCCTCACTTTTCCAGCAGTGCCCGCATCACTCTAACCAAACCATACATGCCAAAACCAGAAGTTGGGTATATTTCTAAAAAGCTTACACAATGAAATTTATTCAGTAAAAAATCAAAAATATGTTTGTTAAGTTAAACATATTATTTATTTTTGTTATATGGTAAAACTCTTCCGGGAGAATCAGTGAATTTTTATCTATGGTAAAGAATACTCATGACCGGAAAACAGGTATTAGCCTTTGAAAATTTATACATCTGTTTTGTAATGTTCACATGTATATAAAAATAAGAAATAATTGACAGATAATTTAACAAAAGCATAATAATTTCATTCTAACCGAAATTAATAAATTAACTGAAAATAAGACAAAAGAAAAATAGTTTCTATCCTTAACACTACAGTCTTGCCTAGAACAATAATAGAATCACTTTCAACCAAGAGTGTACCGGCCAATCTATTACTGAAGTCTTTCTGTCGCTGAAGTCCACTACGTCTAATATCCTTCCTACTAAAGTCCTCTCGCTCTAACAGCATGGCATCTCTCTTTATACTATCTGGAGGTTGGCCATTTTCGTTTACTGGCGATCGGTGTTCAAACCCTAGTGTCTCACTTTATTCCTATATGACAATCTGATACACCAAATTCAATTTGCAGTAATCACTTTCCACAACAAAATGATATGATAACCTCGCGCCCCGACGAAACATAGAGTGAATAAGGGTAACTGACTTTAGTAAGAGGCAAAGCAGTCGTCCAGGGCACCAAATTCTAGAAGATGCCTGTCATGTATATATAAGTCAGTTGAACTTTCCAAATACAAAAGGAAAATAGCAAAAATGAATTGAGGCAGAATAATAACAGTAATAAAAAAACTGACGTAAAACCAGATTGCTTACAATATCTGGTAAGTAGGGGGAGAGAAGGTTGCCTTCCGTTTCACGATATCCGTAGCTATTTTAGCAAAACTTACTCGGCTGTTCGCCAATGGTCCAGGAGACAGGGGTTCAATCCCAGGTCGAGTCATTTTTTTCCGTCTCTTCTCGTATATTTGGGTGGTTCTTTCTCTCTCAGTTCACATTAAATTTTGTTTCGCTTGCATTTCTATCTACAAAAGAAAAAATTCGAATCGAAAAACTCAGCTTCTTTTATTGGGGGTTCAAAGAAGACCGAACCCCCAATCCTGACATGGTTCGATCAACCCCTGTGACTAGTTTGGACCATTGGAGTCGTGTGATTCCGGCAACCTTTCCTTAACTGCTGTTTTCACGCCAAAGTGCAGACAAAGCATATCTTACATATGCTTTATCTGGATCTCGACGCGAAAACCTCAATTTTCAAAAAGTTTCCGAAGTCAACATTTAGCCTATACGACGAGATTTTGAACTTTGTTAATTCATCTCTCCTGTAGTAACCGTCTTTTTTTAAATAACTTATCTATATGACCGACACGACCATTCGTTTACAATGTTACATACCTCTGATTTTTCTCATCAATGAAACTTCTATTCCGATTCTTTTATTTATATATCAATATAGGAAATGGTCATTTCTGAAAAAAACAATAATTACATATTATTTGTTTTGGGTTTTTTGTTTGCTTGTTTTTTTTTTTTAGAAAAATAAAAATAATTGATTTCTCCAAAGAATTTATAAGTAAAATAAACTATTAAATATTAAATTATCATTATTATTTTAGAGTTTTTCTGATTACACTTCTTCTAATCATAAAAAATAAATATTTTCTCCAAAATTTTAGAATGGGAAAAGTGTCTTCTTAAATAAGTTGTGAAAATGTCACTAAAATGTAATAATTATTTAATTATCGGTAGATTTTTTAAAAATAAAATTGAAGTGTTATTTTGCTTTATAATATTCCGAGACAGAATATTGCATTTTTTCCCCGGTTTTTTGTTCATACAAACATTATTTTTTAAATTCATTAATTCATATCCCGCGAACACTCGTTTATAACGTTTCACTCTTCACGATCTTTCATGTTGGTATTCAGCATTTTTCTTGTATATATTTACCCAACCTTCACCGTGAGCAGGATATGACACAAGGTCAATTTTTGAAAATGGAATACAACTGCTGGTAATTCAAAGTTTTCCTTTTTCTAAATTAGAGCGCCATGTGAAATGCAAACTGCCTCGTCCAAGATTTGAACTTGGGAAGTTTGATCTTTTTCTTACATTTCTGTACTTCCACCGAGTGGTAGCCGCCAAATTCTCGACCTTCTTCACAATCAGAGATTTTCAACTAAAACTGAATTGTCTGCTGAATATGAGTAAATTATATTGTACATTACTCTTTTCTTTTACTAGTATATTGTAATAAACTTTATTTCCATATCGATTTATTTCCTGGTTAGGTTTGATTTGGTTTGGTTTTCTGGCATATCAGCCATTGTAGATTATTTAATCCCAAATCCTGTTTTTACATATATAAAATATATGATTTGAAAACACATTCGGTAGTACACTCAGTTAAATGATCCAACAGTTTTATTTCTAATTATTCAAATTAGCATAAGTCAACAAATTTAAATGTGTTCAAGCATTGCTATGTATAACTAACAATTCAATTAAACATCAGTCATTTGTTTACACTCAGTTAAATGATGAAACAGTTCTATTTCTAACAATTCAGTTTAGCATAAGTCATTTGTTTGTTTGTTTGGTTGGTTGGTTGGGTTTTATGGCATATCACCCTTTGTAGGTTATTTAATGTCAAATCAATTTTTATACAAATAATCAGTTCTATTTCTAATAATCCAGTTTAGCATAAGTACACAGTTTAATTGTCAAAAACATTTCTATTTCAAACTATTCAGTTTAGTAAAACAGTTCTAATTCAAACAATTTAGTTAAGCATAAGTACGCAGTTTAGTTCAATTTAAACCATTGATAGGGCCCAATTAAGTGCTACCACTCCCGTCCCAGAGTGGACCTGGGAGCAATGGCAATGAAGAGGTACTCCGCATTCCCCAAAGCTCCAGCATTACTGGAGCCTCTCCATCAGATTGTTTAATGTCATATCTAGGACACTCGTTGGGAGTTGGGTCTTACCCCTCTGCAGAGATGCAGTCGGTGTATTCTACAGCTCCAGCAAACTGGGCTGTATTTATTTCCCCATTGTAATAAATAAATGAATAAGATTCTGCAAAAAACTGGGAAAGGGAACCAGGGTGATTACGCCCATTTATTAAAATTTTATAATCTCTCTTTTTAATTTTCATTAGATTTTCATGCTAAATGGACAGTTTTTCCTAAAATATAGCATTTTCTTAAACTCATTACTTAGTGAGTATTTCTTTATCAGTTGATTATAAATGATTGATTGATTTTAACGGCATAACAACTCATCTGAGGTTACCTTATGCCTAAAGGTGAGAGAATCGTTTTCATTGTATATTTACATTTTTCGTATAGTCTTTTTTTGCGGAGGACACGGCTCAACTGAATATGAACAATTTTTAAGCAGATTTATTTTACCCATAAACAAAACCCTGAAATGTACTACCACTCTGGGTCAGAGTGGACCTGAGAGTAATGGCAATGAAGAGTACTTAACACTCCCCAGATCTCCGAATCGGAGTCTAGCAATCAGACTCAGTTTTGTATCACACACACACGACATTCCCTTTTGAGGAGGTCTTACCCCTCTGAAAGGGATACAGTCAGCATATTCTAAGCCCCGCCGACAAAGTGATTATAAGATTGTGAAGCTACCCCTTCTTGGTCACATCAATAGTTGTTGCACCAATCCCTTCTTTGTTCTCAAACAATTCTTTTCATCCACTGACTTCTTAATGTGGCAAATTTCACCTCTTCACAACACCAATATTTGTCACAGGAGTTTACAGAACGAGGTTGAACCCAATGTCAGACTGCCTGAGGGACTCTAGATGCAGATTTTTTGCTATTCCATCGCTTGCTAGCCGAAGCCAGGCCAGTGGCCTTGTGGCGGGTGCCACACGTGTTGGGGGGCAGACGGAAAAGCCAGAATAGAAAGAATGTGTATCTCTCTCGTTATGTCGAAGAACCTTTAAACTCAAAGGTAATAAAAAGTTTCGTACCTGAACTAAGAAGTCGTAAGTGTTTTTCGTTTTTCGGGATTCCTATGTTCTATGTATATATGTTATGAACATTCTATGTACATTTCACATATCCATGTATGGCTATGTTACATTTTGAGTTTATGAGATACGCCACAGGCTTATCTCACAAACTATGAAAATGAGACGAACAAAGCCTGCAGGGCATTGCTGGAGAAGCAAGGACAAAATCATAAGCGCCGTTCCCTTATAGACTCTTGCAGATGGACGTGCTAGTGTTAATCTACTAGCAAAGACTTACTTACATCAGCTCTGTACGAACATAGGATGCAACCTAGAAGATCTGCCAGGAGCGACGAATGATGGAGAAAATGGAGAGAGAGAGAGAGAGAGAGAGAGAGAGAGAGAGAGAGAGAGAGAGAGAGAGAACTTTGTGCTCCCAGCACAACTTGATGATGATATATATATATATATATATATATATAAGGTAGATTGCGGCGTGCAAATTGTCTTTTTAAGCCTGGAAAAATCTCTACAAAACTAGAGTTCGACTTACGTTGGCATAGAATAACCTTAATAAACATCGTTTGCTGTCTCAAAAGAGCAGTTTAGCACTGTAAGCCTCGTTCAAAGACGTACCATTTTCTTCTCGTATCAAATTGTCCTGTACCGAATTGTCTTAACGCCCATAGGAGCATATCGCATTTCTGGGGTGTAATAGCGACTATGTGGTCTTTCCTTGCAGTCACTAGTATTTCCTTGTGTTTTAGAACTTTCTCGGGAGTATATAGCAGATAATATTATATATCAGAGATGTGTCCTGAAAAATATGTTGGGGTAAGGAAATAACCCTTATATGATTTTATACGAAAATGAATTATTTTTATTTGTTTAACATCGATAATAAGAGTTTGAGCTACAATTATTAACTTCCGAGTGTAATCTTTAAAACAAAATTTAACAGATTTGAAAAGATTTACACTAAAGAATTATCATAATTTCTTTTGTAATTTCAAATTATTAAGGTTAAGGTCATCATCCAAGAACTATTATGATAAGTAATGAAATCAATTGAAATATAATTTTAAAAGAATTATTGAGCACAAAACACATCGAATGATGCTATACGTATTGGACCACTTTCTCTTTTATCAACCCAGCAGCAACTGAACGCTCAGAATACTTGTTTACTATAGTCTTTATTCTTATTCAATTCTTGTTTCATCATGATGTTTCATATTTTATTGTGGAAAGAGATTACTGCAAATTGAATTTTGCGAAGTCAGAGGTAAAGCTTTTCTGAGGCAAGCGTCTGCTTACAAGTTTCAAGTATTCATTACAATTGTTATGAATTTACTTATTCTCCCTAAAATGTTTTATGATACAATTGAAATTCATTATTCGTAAAACTAAATATATTAAATTTCATTTGATCTAATTTTTTTAGATGTAGTCTGATAATTTTCTATCACTTACAATATTCTGACTCTTGTCTTTATCTTCATTGTTATGTTCACAACGTTCTGGGCGAACGTATCCTTCGGGTTATTCTGGTGTATTATGTCAAATACATTAGGACACATGATGCAGTAGATAAAGTGCTGGTCTGAAAGTACTTCTGAGTGAAATCACCTGGAGGTCCCAGGTTCAATCCCACCTACAAGTAAGATAACAAAGAATGCTTACTAAAACTTAATACTCGTATCTGGTCATGGTCAACAGAATTAGAACAACCTACTCCCGTGAATGAAATAAAAAGTTCCGTTCGAAGTTCTGTGTTGGCTCCCGAGTTCGACATAATACACGTGACGAAGAATTTAAATTTTTCTACTAAATAATTTTTATGTTAATTAATGCGTACCTTCCTTCTTTTGAATACACGCTACTAATATATATATATATATATATATATATATATATAGAGAGAGAGAGAGGGGGGGGGTGGAGAGAAGCGTAATAGCTAAAGCGTTGAACTGTTATAAGCGAATTCGAACTCCAGTCGTCCTACTTTCACTTTCGGGCTAATACTCAAGGGAAAGGTATGAACCCCGTTATCTCACTAGATATGGGTTAAATAATATCACTGCTGTTCTACTAGGATGATTTTGGCATTAAATAACTCACGAATGTTGATATGCCATTAAACAAAGAAACCAAACCAAACTATACCAATATATATATATATATATATATATATATATATATATATATATAAAAAATAGAATAGAATACTTAGTCCAGTTAAACCGGAGTTAGGAGTAATTCCATCAGGACAAGAAAATATTCGTGAATATTTAGATCTTCCTGGTAAAGAGCTCAATGTATCAATTATACAGAGCAATATTTTCATTAAGAAAAAAACAACGAAACCAATCACAAAGGATTATAAATTTATTTCAATCCTGTTACGCATTTTTGAAATTTTCAAAAACACGAAAAAAAATTAACAGGACTTCATCAGATCAATTAGATAAAAAAAACTAGAGTAGACACATGAGAGTGGGAGGGGATAGAAGAGTGGGAGGGGATAGAAGAGGGGTGAAGAGTTATCTCTTCATTGAGCCCACTTCCGTTTTAAATTTAAATTTACGGTTGGCAATGTAGTACATTTATTTTAAAACAATTTTTTTTTTTAAATCTTTTCTATAGACTTAAATTACAGATATTTCTAATTAGATTTAAATTTTAATTAATAATCTCACGTAAAGATGCAGTAATAGATATATTAAAACAAAAACAAATATTTAATTTACTTAAATATATGTATATATATATATATATATATATATATGTAGAAAAACTGATAACAACGTTCCAAGAGGAAGGAATGATTTATTAACGGGTCAACACTATAGCGTTTTGGTTCTACTGAACCATCATCAGGACCATGAGGGGTGATAGTAATAATTTTAAGTTAACGATGGATGATTAGAAATGTGAAATACAAAAACCTACGGGAAAATATGTATATATATATATATATATATAATTAGCTATAGCGGTATGGACGAAATACGTAAAATAATACAGCCAAAAATAAAAAAAACTGACGCAAAATTATGACTTGCAATAGTAGACTGACAGTAAATTGGAGAACAAATGCCTAACTAAAAATGTGCTCTACCTATTAAAGTAAGGGCTGATAATGAACTGGAGATGAAATAAATAATATATTAAACCTAATTTAGAGAGAGAGAGAGAGAGAGAGTGTGTGTGTGTGTGTGAGAGAGAGAGAGAGAGAGAAAGAGAGAGAGAGTGAGAGTCTCCGTGGCGTAATGGCTAAAATGCTGAATTGCGACCTCGAAATAAGCTATGGGTTAGACCAAACCAAACCATATATATATGGAAGGGAATAATGGAAATTCGATAATATACAGAAAAATTGAAAAACAAGATTATTAAAATCTGTACCCTGTGTACATCACATTGTTTATAATTATATATATTATTGTGTTAGAAATACACAATAACACGGTTTATAAACAGAAATTTGATTTACTTATAGGTTCTCCGCTTTGTGCTGTTCTTGCATGCATGTATCTCGAATTCCTGATATCTGGTCCTTTTAGGTTTGGTTTGGTTTGTTGGGTTTTATGGCATATCAACATTTGTAGGTTATTTAACGCCAAATCCATTTTTATGTAAATAATTTGTTCTATTTCAAACGATTCAGTTTAGCATAAGTACACATTTTAATTGTCAAAAACATTTCTATTTCAAACTATTCAAGCAGTTATATGTAACAATTCAGTTAAGTGTAAATACAGTTTCAATATCGAAAAATAGTTCTATTTCAAATAATTCAGTTAAGCATAAGCACACAGTTTAAATGTAAGTACGGTTTAATTGTCAAAAACATTTCTATTTCAAGCTATTCAGTTTACTCAAACAATTCAGTTTAGCATAAGTATGCCGTTAGTTCTATTTAACCCATAGATAGGGCCCTATCAGGTGCTACCACGCCGGGCCAGAGTGGACCTGGGAGCGATGGCAATGAAAGGGTACTCCGCATTCCCCAAAGCTCCAGCACTGCTGGAATATCACCACCAGATTGTTTAGTGTCATATCCAGGACACTCATTGGGGGGGGGTCTAACCCTTCTGCAGAGAAGCTGTTCTAGCCGACTGGGCAATGGTCCTTTTAAATGCATTATCCCAGCTGTGCTAGTTACTTTAGATTCAAAGATGACATTTTACATATTTATCCACCAGATCTTACTCGAATAGTATCGCTGACAGACAAAATAATTTAGAACCTTCTATAAAGTTCACATGTGAACTTGAATCCATTAACACTCTACCATTTTTGGATGTCTTACTTATAAGGAATATTAACAAATTAGAATTCAGAGTTTATCATAAACCCACCTGTGAAAAACGACCACATACATTTCTATTCACACCATAACACTAACTGTAAAAGAGGGGTTATCATAGGTTTTTACCTTTGGGTCCTAAATATTTGCTCTACGAAATATCTAAATGATGAATTTAATTATATAAAAAATTCCTTTCTTAACCTTCTTTACTCCAAACCTTTTGTACACTTTGCTAAATCTAAAGCTCTTAAAATTCACAATAGAATTCAACCTAGAACTTATGTCTCCATACCCTCCTATAAAATGAATCTCCAGCATACATTCATTACTTTACCTAACAATTCTTCCGCTAACTTCATCGGAAATAATTTAAATTAACTTGGTATTAAAACAGTCACTTTATCCTCTAAAACGATCCGTGAGTTATATACACACCACTGATATATATACATATCACCCCCCACACACTACCGTTATATATACATACCACTAATATATATAATTATCACTGATGTATATACACACCACTGATATATATATATATATATATATATATATATATATATATATATATATACTACTGCTACATATACAAGGCTAATTAAATAAGTTTCTAGACTTTTTTCGTATGGGCACTTTTATTGATAGTACACACATGAAACTCTTGTCCCCTTCGAAGTAATCTCCTCCGGCTGCAATGCACTTGTTGTACCGTTCCATCAACTTCTGCAAGGCCCCATGGAAGTCCTCTTGTGTGATCGTGTCAATGACCTTCGTCACAGCCTCTTTCATCTCATCAATTGTCTCATAACAACAGCCTCTAAGTTTTTCCTTGAGCTTAGGGAATAACCAAAAGTCACAGGGAGCAAGGTCTGGACTATAGGGAGGCTGAGGAACTGTCTTGATGCCCATCTTGCTCAAATATTCTGTGACAAGGATGGAGTTGTGGACTGGTGCATTGTCCTGCTGGAAATGACACTGACCCGATTTGAAGAGTGCTGGCCTCTTCCGCTGGAATCTCTTCCTGAACTCCCTTAAAACCTTGACATAGTATTCCTTGTTGACTGTCTGTCCAGTGGGAACCCAGTGCATGTAGATCATGCCAGTGCTGTCAAAAAAAGATTATCAAAAGTTTGTGGGTGGATTTGCTCTGTCTGGCCTTCTTGGGTTTAGGAGAGCCAGCATGCTTCCACTGGGAACTCTGTCTCTAGGTCTTTGGGTCATAGCAGTAGATCCAGCTTTCATCGCAGGTCACCAGAACTGCGGGATCTGAATTGATCAGCTCGACCATCTCCCTGCTGTTATGACGACACCTTTCTTTCTGATCTCCTCTGAGCACCCTTGGGACAAACTTCGTGCAAATCTTCCGCATCTTCAGTTCCTCGCAAATAATTGTGTGTACAGTTCCCACACTGACATCAAACTGTGCGCTTATTGTCTCTATAGACACACGACGGTCCTTATCCATGAAATTCTTTATTTGGCCAATCAACTCTGGTGTTCTGACTTCCTTACTCCTCCCACACCTCTCATCATCCCTCACAGACTCCTTGCCTTCCTTGAATCTCTTATGCCACTCAAAAACTGATGCTCGATTCATGCAAGATGGTCAAAAAGTAGTCTGAAGCATTCCATACCTTTCTGTGGCATTTTTACCAAGTTTAAAACAGAATTTTATTACATATCGTTCTTTAAAGTGTCTTCACGTCCAGATTGCATTTTTGAAATTCACTAGCTGTGACAATCAGGCTTTAGTAGGGTATATTCCAATTGTTGCTGTAGCTGTTCCTTTGAACCTAAAATCATAAAAATTGGTCAGTCATCTCATAAGATATATAGCAATAACATACTGAATTTTCAAGAGTCTATGACAATTTTAAATGCCGGTACAAAAAAGTCTGGAAACCTATTGAAGGCATCTCGTACATACCACTGTTATATATACATATCACTGATGGATATGCACACCAATATTATATGGCCCAGTCGGCTGGGGCTGTAGAATACACGGACTGCATCTCTGCCGAGGGATAAGATCCAACTCCTAACGAGTGTTCTGGATATGACATTAAACAATCTGATGGTAACGTTCCAGTAATGCAGGAGCTTTGAGGAATGTGGAGTACCCATTCATTGCTATTGCTTCCCGCTCCACTCTGACCCAGAGTGATAGCTCCTGATTGGGTCCTATCTATAGGTCAAATAAAATTGTTTGATATCTAAACAGAGTGCAAACAAAAGACTTATGATAAACTGAGTTGTTAGAAATAGAACTGATCATTTAACCGCGTGCAAAACAAATGATTAATTGTTAAAAGAATTATTTGCATTAGATTGAAGTAAGTGAAAGCATTTAACAAAAAAAAAATGAGCACAGACTCGTTTAAAAATGTTATCTATAAAATGTGTTTAGAAATCATATATTTAATATATGTATATAAAAAGGATTTGGCATTAAATAACATACAATGGTTGATATGCCATAAAACCAAACCAAACTAAACCAATCTTATATTTGCACATCACTGATATATATGCACACACCACTGACATATGCACCCACCGATAGTTTTAAATACACCACTATTATATATATATATATATATATATAGAATTAACTTAAATCGCTTTAAAATGTTATATATATATATATATATGTATATATATATATATATAAAATTAACTTAAAACTTTTTTGTTTTTTGTTTTTTGTTGTTTTTTTTTTTTTTTTTTTTTTTTTTTTTTTTTTTTTGTTTTTTATTTTGTTTTTTTTCTGGTACCATGAATGCTGGTAGATATTAGATTAGTAAATATAGCAGCGATAAAACATGATTCATGGTGAAAGTGTTTTGGATACATTCTTGGACAACATTGTCCAATTAACAGATGTCCGAATATTTTGCAATCTCTTATTCTTTCTGTATGAGGGTCATTCAATAGATCAGGTGAATTTTGTAATATAACGATTCACATTTTACCCATTAAAAAGATATTTTGCTTAATTTTTTTATATAATCACGATCCTTAAAAAACATTTCCCGTTGAAAAACAAACTTTTCTATTTTTTTCAATATAGAAATCTTTGGACATAGATTTATTCACAGTGCTATTCATTTTATGATTGCTCGAAAACTTTCTTCCTCATAGAAATTCTTTGAGTGAACCTAAAGTGGAAATCAGAGAAGACCAGGTACTGAAAGGAGGATATAGCAGTTGTTACCAACAAAACTGGCAGATGGTCTGCACTGTTCTTGCTGCAGTATGAGACCTTGCTTTGTTCAAGTGAAACCCAACAACAACTGACCTTAGAAAAGGCTACGTTATCACACATCATTTCATGTGCTGTAAAGACCGAAATACCTAGTTTTTCATAAATGTCCTCTATTGTAACTCTTCTGTGAGTCCAAATTAGCTCATTAATTTTCAATGTGCTCGCCTTTGTTGGCCGGCTTGGCTTGTCTTCATCTTGAATACTATTTCGATTTTTACTCCAATTGTAAAGATTTTTTTACTCGAACATGCTTCTCCGTACATATCACACATTTTTCCATAAATTCCACATGGTTTGCACTTCTCAACCACCAAAATCTTGATGACAGATCTCTGTTCAATCCTGGAGCGCTCTAATATACTGCTATTTTGAAAGGCCTGAAAATGAATATTTTTGCAAGGTTAAAATAACTACTGGTATAAAACAGTTTTAAACAATGCAGAGTTTACATTTATCGGAAAAAATCTAAACAATGAAAAATAAAATAACAATAATAATAATAGGACTCAACAAAATAGCAAATGTAGGCTATGTGGTGACAGAGACGAAACGATCAATCATATAATAAGTGAATGCAGCAAATTAGCAAAGAAAGAGTACAAGACGAGACACGACTGGGTGGGCAAGGTGATCCACTGAGAAATGTGCAAGAAATTTGAATTTGACCCTACGAACAAATGGTATATTCACAACCCAACACCTGTCCTAGAAAATGACACACATAAACTCCTACTGGACTTTGACATACACACGGATCACCTAATCTCGACCAGAAGACCAGACCTTATAATAATCAACAAAAAAAGACAATTTGCAAAATTGTCGACTTTGCTATCCCGGCTGATCACAGAATAAAACTGAAAGAATGTGTAAAGAAGGATAAGTACCTCGACCTTGCTAGGGAATTGAAAAAGCTGAGGAACATGAAAGTGACGATTGTACCAATTGTGAGTGGTGCTTTTAGCACTGTAACTAAAGGATTACTAAAGGGCCTGGAGGACTTGGAAGTTGGCGGACGAGTGGAGACCATCCAAACGACAGCATTATTGAAGACGGACAGAATATTGAGAAGAGTCCTGGGGACTTGAGGAGATGAGCTGTCACTCAAACTCCATTGAAAAACCATCAGTTGACGCTGATGTGAAAAACTCTATAGGAGTGATGATAATAATAATAATAATTCACTTTCTTTATTGAAAGACCCTTGTATTTTGACCGAAGCAGAAAAGATCGTTTTTTTCCTTATCAATTGATTTTGTACGTCAAGGGAAAATACTTTAGAGATGTAATGCCTATTGTGGAACAGGGTTGCTTGTAAGATACACTATCTAGATATGGCACTAAACTGCGGCTGCTGGTGAGGTTCCAGTTCTAGATCTCTGGAGAGTGTGGAGCCATTACTTTGTTACTATTACTTCTAGGTTCACTCTGACTTATTTGAAGATTATAAAAAGGTATTTGCCTTCATTTTCAACGATTGGAACCCTGCAAACCTAATAAACGATAAGATCTATAAGATGGCAGATACTTGTTTAAAATTGGAGTCTGTAAAAGAATGCGAATAAATGAACGCAACAAAGTATGAGGTCATACAGCGTTGTGTACAATATGAAACCTATTTTTAGACTTTGATAAAAAAAAAATAAAAGAAACAAAGAAAACATAACAGCGTTATATATAAAAAATAAAAAAACCTTCCTTTTTTATATTGGACAACTAAATAACAAAGTAGAATCTATTTTCATCTCTTTTTTAGAGTTACGTTTAGAGCAGAGGCGGTACATATGCCTCACAGACCCTGCAATTGAATTGGAGCTCCAGAGCTTTTGGGGCGCAATATATTTGTGAAAAACTAGAAAGATATATGAAAATACAAAGGAGAAAATTCGAAAACATTATTATATCTCTCCTTACAATCTTCTCACGCCAGTTTTAATTGGTGATCTTTCATTGGAGTCTGAGTGGCAGCAACTCTCCTCATATCTCCGGGACTTTTCTGAGTATTTAATGGTGTGGTCTAGATGGTTTCGATTCTTCTGATTTTATATTCTCCAAACCTTCTTTCTAAGCCTTTAGGCACCGTTCCAAGGGTTCAAACTACAATTAGTATCCCCATCACCTTCATGTTCCACAGCCTTTTCAGTTCTCTAGCAAAGTATTGGTATTTATCCAGTTTTTCGCTTTCCTACACTTTCACTCTGTGGCCTGCTAGAATGGCAAAATCCACGAGATGGCAAGTTTTTTCTCTTGTTAATCAAACATTTCCGGTCTGTAATAGGTGATCCATTTATATCTAAAAAATCCCTGAGAATCTTTTGCGTATCATTTTTCAAAACAGCTTCTGGTTTGTGCATATACCATTTGTCACTATGGCCAAATTTTAGTCTCTTGCAATGTTCACCTTTCCTAACAAGTCATACTTTGTATTAATTTTGTGCTAGTAAGCTTTATTCGCTCATTATGTGATTTAATTATTATCATTATCATTATTATTATTAGCGCTAGCTTGTGGTCTTTCACTGAAGTCTGAGTGCCAAGTCTTCTCTAGTCTCTGAGTATTCAAGCCGATCAGAGTAATTATGTGCTTTGGATGGTCTCGATCCTTCTTCTGATTTTCAATTTCTCCTGTCTTTTCTTCTAAGCTTCTGGGAATGTTCTAAACGCACCTAATACAACTAGTTTCACTGTCACTCTTATTTTCCCCAGTTTTTTCTTCAATTCTCTGGCAAGATCCAAGTATTTGTCTATCTTTTCGCTTTCTTTTATTTTCACTTTGTGGTCCGCTGGAACGACAAAATTTACTAGATGGCAAGTCTAGTGTTCTGGTCGAGATTTGGTGATCTGTTTGTATTTCAAAATTCCAGAGATTTTATAAGTCTTCTTTTCTCAGACAGATTCTGCTTGATACATATACTATTTGGTATATGTACCATATTTTGGTATGGTCAAATTTGGATCTTTTGCAGAATTCCCTTAAAATCTCCTAATCTTATTTGTCTAAATCTCTGAGATGAAGATTGATAACTTTTATAGTTTAGAGGAATCGGACTATTTTCTTCATCTTTATTGTTATATTCGCAACATTTCGACCTATGCGTCTTTTGTCTATCATCGGGTATTTCTTGTCGAACTTGTGAGCCAACAAGGAACTTTGAACCGAACCCTTCATTTAATCCTAATCTAGATCTAATCCCCTTAAACATAACTGGGTGCATGTGTTCAGTTATTGTAAGTATTCTTGTTATTCTTACTACTACTCAAGATTGAATCTGTAACCTCCAGATAATTTCACTTATAATTTCTTTAACCAAATGCCTATACTCGTTACGCTATGTGTCCTGTTGGATAGTTAATTGAGAAGTTTTAGAACAATCTATCTCTGTGGATTAAATAAAGGGTTCGGTTCGAAGTTCCGTGTAGTACTAGAGTTCGATAAATGAAGAAAGCCAAAGGACGCATCGGCCGAAACATTGTGAATATTGCAATGAAGACAATAGTCCGAATACTCTAAATGATAAAAGTGCCAAATCTTCTTTTGTTTTTACTGCATTCGTTTATAATGTGATTAACCGATTCATTTCTGTTTTTGCATTACCCACATTTACTATTCTTTTGTGTATCATCAAATTTTGCTTTAATATAATTGGTCCTTGAGGCGTTGTTTTGTGCTGCTATTAGAAGAGATTCAGTTTTTCTTTTGAAGTTTCACTTTTTTGCCATGTTAAGATCTTCTAGTGAGTAATCTTCGCAGTTTGTCGCTTGAAATATTCATAGTATTTCTTAGTATTAGAAATATCCATGCATTAGAATGATTGACTCTTTACGAAGAAAAAAAGGTGGTATGAGACAAGATGGCTGTTTAACAACAGACCACTCGTAGACAGTAAATTGCTTATCCAACCAAATTCTGCTATATCCTGGTCAGCGAAAAATAAAAACGAATATTGTCGTGTAAAAAATATATTTAACTGTTTTCTGCAAGATTTTGTTGTTCCTGATATTTTGGAATATAACACTTTTCAGAAAATTAATTTTTATTCATTGCAGACTTTTTGTCCTCATCTTGGTAGTTTTTGTGTTGTTTCTTCTTTCACAACGTTTCGGCAAAATTTCATCTCTGGCCTTCTTCGGGTGATTTACTGCGACCTTGGATAGGAATGCTGAGTCTTGTAACCGTATCCCCAGTAATTACTGCCTTCCATAGTTGTTGTCTATCGCACCATGTTTTTGACCAAGTAAACCTCTGGCCGGCTTGGGTATGATTTGAAACTGCTATCTTCTGACAATACCCACCTGGAACCATAGAGACTCAACGCCTCTTGCCGCTGCGCCACGGATAGAGGAGTTGAGTGGTAAGGAAGAGATACACAGTGAAATAAAGAGTTAATTATTTATTAACTGAAGTGGTACCGTCCAACAAATATTATAAGTCTCGCACTGTGGCTGTTACGTCCGAAATTGGTCTTACTACTGACCGAGATCTTGCAGAACTGGATATTTGTCGCTGCCTCCCACCAGACACGACTTGACACAAGGTCAAAAGCCCGAAGGCCGATTAAAGTGAGGATAAAGGGGAGGGGAGGTCAGGAACGAGCCGAGACTCGAACCCTGCTGGTCTGTGCTGCTCATCGGCTCACTTGGTGCAATGTGAGCCTGATGAGGCAAGCTGTTTCACGAACCCAAATGTGGGTCCGGGCACGTAGATCTTGCAGAACTGTCGTGCTTAAGAAACACGACGTCTTTTATACCTCCGCGATACCGGAAGTCAGGTGATACGAGCCACTATACAACAGTTTGCTTCGAAGATAATTTCGCTGTCTTACTATCCTTCACTGGGTTATTACCCAACACGTAAAGTGAGGAAAGTTAGTGATTATGTGGATTCTATGTATTGATATTTTTTCCTGCCTCTTTTGGGTGATAGTTTTCATTCAAATTAATAGTACACTCCTAAGGAGATAAGCAGATCTGTTAAGTGTAATTTTTGTATTTCTATAGACAGAAACTGCTACTATTAATATCATTATTATTATTATTATTATTATTATTATTATTATTATTATTATTCCTTTTTACAACAGCGTTAGCTGGTTGTCTTTCACAGGAGTCTGAGTGGGAGCAAGTCTCCTCAGATCTCCAGGACACTTCTGAGGATTCTAGCCGATCTCAACAATGCTGTAGTCTGGATAACATCGATTCTTCCTCGGATCTCCAATTCGTCCAGTCTTTCTTCCAAGCTTTTTGGGACCGTTCCAAGTGCGCCAATTACAGTTGGTATCACCGTCACCCTCATATTATTATCATTGCTCGTCAGTTTTTCATATCAGTTTTAACAAATGGTTTATCACTGGAGTCTGTATAATAGAAAGTCTCCTCAGATCTCTAGGACCCTCCAAAGTATTCTATCTTATCTGAACAGTGCTGTAATCTGAATGTTCTCAATTCTTCCTCAGATCTCTAGGACTCTCCTAAGTATTCTATCTGATCTGAACAGTGCTGTAATCTGAATGTTCTCAATTCTTCCTCAGATCTCTAGGACTCTCCTAAGTATTCTATCTAATCTGAACAGTGCTGTAATCTGAATGTTCTCAATTCTTCCTCTGATCTCCAGGACTCTCCTAAGTATTCTATCTGATCTGAACAGTGCTGTAATCTGGGTGTTCTCAATTCTTCCTCTGATCTCCTGAACTCTTTTATATATTCTAGCTGATCTGAACAGTGCTGCGGCCTGGATGTTCTCAATTCTTCCTCCGATCTTCATTTCCAATAAAAAAAGATTTTCTAGGCCCATGGGGACCATTTCAGAGGTTAAACTACAATTGGTATCCCATTCACTTTCATACATTATAACTTTTTCGACTCTTTGGCAATATTCAAGTATTTGGTTCACTGGAAAAGGAAAAACTAACGAGATGACAATTCTTTTTCTGGTCTGGTCTTCTGTCTAAGATTTATTGGTCCGTTTGTATCTCAAAGCTACAGAAAATATTATGTGTCTCATTTTCTATGATTCTGGTTTATGCATATTGCCTTTGTAAATATGCCCAAAATTTAGTCTCTTGATCAATTTTCATTGGATAAACGTCATATGTAGATAGATACACTATGTAAAACAAATTCTTCTGGATATCATATGCTATTTCTTAATTGTTTATATTGTAAAAGTATTTTTTTTAAATGGTCATTATTCCTTTTAAACTTTGTTTTTGTGCTCCGAATAATGAAATTTATAAACCAAGTTATTTTCTCTGGAAAAACAGGTAAATTCGCACATTTTGATTTACATAACGTTTGAATGAAACAACATATGAATAAAAAATTGCAAGTATTTATATAAGAATTCTAGAGAAATGAAAAAAATGTTTAATAATGAGTATTTTTTTTTTGTTTTGCGACTGTAATGTAAATCGTGTATCAATCGTCAAATTCCATCATGTTTTTTTAATTGCTTTTTAATCCCAAAAGAAAAGTTTGTAAAGACAAAAAGGTCTTTTCCGTTTACTGTTGGCCTGAATAATTGGCAAATAACAGTTTCTGTTCAGGAACATGAAGATGAAGATATTTTGCCACCTGGTGTAATAAGACTTGATGATTTTAAAATTCTCCTTATTTTGTGATGTGTCCAATTTCCATATTTATGCTAGATAGTGCAGGGATTTTTTGGATTTCTATGGTAACTGCGATTCATGATGGAATTGATATTTCTATTTAGGAATGGGTGAAGGATTATCATTTGCTCAGTGTTGTTATTTCCATTATATCTAGGATTAAAAAATGACATTCAGTATATACACAGACCCAACAAAATCTCGTTTAATATTGGGCTGGATATTGTTTTAATAAGATGCCATGTGTGTGTGTGTGTGTGTGTGTGTGTGTGTGTGTGTGTGTGTGTGTGTGTGTGTGTGTGTTTATTCTGCACTCGTTCTAAAGGTTGGGATTAAGATTACATTCCATCCTATTCAGAGTTGAGTCTTAAAGTAACAGACACAGCAAATATGACTATTTGATAATAAGAACGTTGACAGAGTATCATGCGCTTCTTTTGGACCTCGTAAGTTACCATTATCTATTTATCAAGATCAAGATAGATCAATAGATTGATAGCTAGATACAGTAGTAGAGAGAGAGATAGATTATGGTAACTCTCGATACTCTCTCTGATACTTAAAGCTTTATGTGTGAAAACGAGATATTGCCACAATGATAAGTTAAAGCAGCAAATCCTTTTAAATAAGTCAGTTTGGGTTAGCTTTTTTGTTGAATGGCATATCAACCCTTGTGGGTTATTTGATACCAAATCTTGATTTTTTTGTACATACGTATGATTTGTAAGCGAATAGTTTTTAGGCAAATACTTTTGTTTTTAAACGAATTGTTAGACCACGATAGAAAGGTTAATAAACAAATATTGTTTCACAGGCGTATTCTTTGGAAATAGTCATGCTTCGTAGACAAATCTTATAGATTTTTAAAATATATTTACCAACTAATTAGAGGTTTGGACTGTTTCAATATCCATACTTTCTACACAGTTGAATTTTTTAGGGTTAAGGTTTTATTGGATTTTGATCCTTGGGAGTTACATCGTTTTAATTTGTTCGTATAGTCTTGTTTGGTATTTGGTTTCTCTTTTCTTTTCTTTTTTTATTCCTAATGTTGGGGTTCTCTGGATTTAGATGATATCAGTCGCTTTTATTGAGTGATTGGACGCGACGTTTTTGGACTGAGAGGAAGGTTTGAGTTTGGTTGGGGTATTAGAACGTGTTTTGCTTTGGTGTTTGGTTCTGGATTTATTTTGGGCGTTGGTGGCAGATTGATCGTTGTGATTTTTCCCCTCACGATATTTATTTTAGTTGGAGATTTGGAATTTCCTGTAGTTTTGTGAGTAATAATATGGGTGCTTGTTGAAGGTTCTTTTGGCTAGATTTCAGCTGAGAGTAGTTTTTTAAAAACTTTTATTTATATTGGGGACAGTCGTTTTGTCCTAGTTTCACCAGTTTTTCAATAAATGTACTTATCTGCTTGATTGTCCTTGTTCCTGATTGGACTCATCTTCTACATTGGCATAAGTGTTAACTTTCATAAAGGATTCTACTATTTTCCTATTTCACCTCCATGATTTCTTTTTCATTTTTGTATATATTGCAATTTCTTGAGTATGAAGAACGGTTCTCTTGGCAGTTTAAGCATTTATTTTCGTTGGGACAACCTTCCTCCATGGGATCTGCGTTTCTTTGGCCACTCCTTCCAGCTTTCCTTGTGATACCCATATTTTTTGACATTCAAAGAACCTGAAAGTTGAGTGTGGGGATGTACGGTTTTACCCTTTCGAGGCAGTATCCAGTTTTCACTTCATTGAGAATTATGGATTTGTTAAATATCAAAATGTGCCTGCTTGTAGTTCTTCACTGCCTCTTTTAAAGTTTATCCTTTTGTAGTCTGTGACCCCTTGCTTTCCTAAAGCTATTTGCATTTCCGCTGATAAGGATAATTCACTGTTTTAATAAACCCCTTTGAGGTGTTGAGTCTTTTATGTGGGTAGACTTGGTTCATCAAATTGTGGAAAGTGTTCATTCTGATTTGCCTTTCGGCATATTCTTTGTTATCTACCACAAAAAGTAGATTACTGCTGCGAATTTTTTTCACGGTTCAAGGGTTCGTTCTGCTAGAGGGTATTTATTCGATCAAGAAAAGGGAAAGTTTAGCTAAAAGAACTCCTTCTAGTAATTCCATTGCAATAAATCTTGAGAAATCTGTCATTTCATTTTCTGAATCAGATTCAGAGAGATTTCGTTTTGGGGTTTTGTTTGTATTTGCCATTTGTGCTCTTTGTTTTTTTTGTTTTTTTTCTAAGATCCTGTCGTTCACCACCCAAGAGGTAGTCCAACTTTTGTGGGGAATTTACCAAGGAAGTTACCCATTCACCTTGATTTGGACGGGGTTACATTGGCCAGTAAAATCAAGTCCGGGGGGGGGGGATTTCAAACCCTTGCTAATTTTAGGTTTTCAGTCACTAAAACCTTGTGCCTAAAAGTTAATCGGTGGTCAAAGTCTTGGCTCTCTCAACGAGATTGATCCCGGTAGTCGCCTTCTATCACCTTTAAGTTAAAAAGTGTTGGGTGTTTACTGCAAGATTAATTTGAAAAATACAGTCGGGAATTAATCATATAAGTGCAAGGACTTGACATGACCAACTGATTGATCGGGTCGGGATTCTCTGTCTGCTAATCTAGCCTAAGTAAGGGCCGAAGTGGAGTTTTGGAGGTCACGTGAGTACTTGGCATTCGGATCACGAACCGCTCAACTACCCGGTTCCTATCCTCAAGCAATACGTGTCACCTATCACGCCCACCTGGTAACCCCATTCCGTAAGTCTTTACCGACTACAGAAGTGTAGTCAGCGTATTCCGTAGCATCAGTTGACCGGGCAGGTTTAATGTGTGATTTTATATATATATATATATATATATATATATATATATACAGAAAGTGTGGAGGCTGCAGTTTGGATAAACGATAATGAGGTACAAAATATAAGACAAACATTTTAATAAAATTATTTCTTAAGTATAAATATTCCATATGGCAACTTAGCGATTGAGGAAATTATTTTTATTTAAATATAAAATCCATGTTTCGGATCCTGAATGTTGCAAAATAATCCATCACTTTTTCATTAAAATAGTTGAAATCACTGGTACG
This sequence comes from Sepioteuthis lessoniana, assembly GCA_963585895.1. Taxonomy (NCBI): domain Eukaryota; kingdom Metazoa; phylum Mollusca; class Cephalopoda; order Myopsida; family Loliginidae; genus Sepioteuthis; species Sepioteuthis lessoniana. Next base: position 136,418 of record CAUZXS010002854.1, read on the forward strand.
TTACAGATCGAAAGAATGTTTTCTAACTCACATTCAAAAAGTCCAGGTTAAAAGCGTGGTAAGGGTAACCCGAAGCCGAACTCTTTTAGGCCTAATTTTCCGATGGAAGTCTCATTGAGGAACGAGAATAGTTTTGTGAAACGGTCAAAGCCGTTGCTTTTATCAAATGTGGACATTTGTACTTGATGAAAAACTGCTTTTAAAACGAATATAAGTAATGCAATCGAAATAAACTAAAGAAAAAGTTACTCAAATTGTTGTATAATATAATGAAAGAATGAACGACCATAACACTTTTCTTTACAAAAATATAAATCCCATCTTTATTACTTGAAAGGGTCAAAACTGGCGTAAGTGTAAGAGACAGGGAGACGTGGACAGACCGGCAGACAACTGCGATATTGAAATTTTTTTAAACTCACGTTGTGATTCCATATTCAGGGCCCCACGTCCTGGCTTCATTGACGAGAGGTTCTCAACCGGGTGGAGCTGTGGGCCACAGAGCGGGTCGTGGCTCTACTGGCTGCCCGGGACCCTG